>MU190038.1:2541-37865 GCA_016904865.1 Pissodes strobi
AAATCAGCCTCCCAGAAGCTTGGTACGCTATTTTGCAACAAAAAATTCTATACACCGCAGCAGTTGCTCTTGCTGTACAAAGCGCAAATAAGACCGTGCTTAGAATATTGTTCACATATCTGGGGTGCCGCACCAAAACATACCCTAAAGCTGCTGGATTCCATTCAGAAGAGGGCTGTGCGTCTCGTCGGGGATCCGGAGTTGACCCGGAATCTGGATAGTCTGGAACACCGCAGACATGTGGCCGAGATGTCTCTGTTTTACAGATACTATGTTCCCAGGATTTGGCCCGCATAATCTCGCCCCTGGCAACTCCTGTCAGACAGTCACGACAGACGGCAAGAGCGCACCTAGAACACCTAGAACATCGCTTTACAAGAACTCCTTTGTCTGGCGCACTGCATCACTGTGGAACTCCTGTCCTCCCTTGATGATCTGTACCTACAAATCAACGAAAGAGTGCGCTGCAGCGGTTTTCTGTGATCTTTCAAAAGCCGGAAACTCCAGGTCTATGGGTTTAGAGGTGCCTCACTAACTTGGTTCAATTCATATTTGAGTGATAAAAGACAAAAGGTTAAACTGCAGAATCTTGTGTCTAATGAAATGACCATTACTTCCGGTGTACCACAGGGGTCTGTATTGGGTCCCATTTTATTTTTATTGTATATAAATGATATAGTACACTTAAAAATTAGGGGTAGTTTTACATTGTTTGCGGATGATACGACCATTCTGTGGCATGGTTCTACCGCTAAACAATTGGAAATGATGATTTCCGAAGATATAGCACGGGTTAAGCTATGGTGTGATGCCAACTTATTATCCTTTAACATCTCAAAAACAAACATCTTGCATTTTAACTGTTCATTGGCCGACATATGTATCGATAATAATAAAATTGTAAGTTGCCCAGATGTCAAATTCTTGGGTATAAGCATTGATAATAGATTAAGTTTTAAATCACACATAATTAACCTCTGCAAAAAACTTGCATCTGGTTGTTATGTGATTAAGGTAGTGGCATGGAAACTAAGCTTGACTATTGCTAGGACAGTATATTTTTCCCTTGTAGAGGCTCACATTAGATATGGTATTGCTTTTTGGGGAAACTCCAGCCAATATCTAACCAATTCCGTTTTCTTGTTAAAAAAACGTGCCTTGCGATATTTGTGTAGGGCAGGTTCAAGAGACCACTGTAAACCTCTATTTATTCAACATAAAATAATGACTCTTTATTCCTTGTATATCCTAGAAACGGTTTCCTTGATACATAAAAAGTCCAGTATTTCACCGGGTTCTACCAAGCATCATACTACCAGGCAAGCTGGAATGGTACCACTCCCAATCCCCCATTCCCCCTTAGTTAAAAACTCTGTATTTTATAATGCTAAAAAAATTTATAATCACTTACCAAATCACGTTAGGGCACTTCGATCAATAGAACATTTCAGAAGAGCAGTGAAATCGTTATTGCTTAACAGGGCTTATTATTCTTTGACTGAATATTTTGCTGACGAGTTTTGATTGAATGATTCTAGCTGGTCTGGGCTTGTCCGTTACCATGTTTGTTTGTTTGTTTATTACTTCTTTGTTTCAAATTTACATCATTATCTGTACACAGAATGCATGCGATACAGAGCGAAATGACGTCATTGACATTATATAGAAGACATACAATCTATCACTATACTATTATTCCAAAGAATTATTCAGACTGTGCGGTTCCCTATCAATTAGCATATTCTTGATTTTTCTATTGAAAATTTTCTCGTCTGCTAACCTGTTATAAAATTTTGTGCATCTATAAGATGCCACTTTTTCAAACAATGTGAGGTTATGCACTGGATAATTATGATCTCCGCGTATTGTAGTCACAATAGAGTCAACTAGTCGAACACAATTCACATCAAATTTTTCCTTACTCTTATGGAAGAACGTAATTATCTCATAAGTGTAGAGACCCAAATTTAATTCCACATGAAGATGTAATGCATTTTGTACATAGTTGTTATAACTCTTCTCTGTAAAACAAATACTTTCTGAATATCTCAACTGGCTCCCCAAGATATAATGCCGTACCTGACTGTCCCTTCAAGGTTTGCAAGGTAGTTAATTGCAGTTGCATTTACATATTTAGAAACGATCTTAAGGACATAACTCACTTAATTTTCCAGATAGGTGTTGAAACAGTGAGATTATTATTAATTGTCTTGTTTGCTGAACTTTATAATGTATAATATTTTTAAGTTAGTACCTAGGTTTAAATGTTTGACTTTTTGTTTATTTATTTTTTGTATTTTGTTCTTTTGTGGTCTGCTTTGTATATGAGAATTATGTATTCTTTTACAATAAAGCATATTTTGACTTTGACTTTGATAACATAATTAGTAATTTTCAATATACTGGATAGTGTGATGTTGGTGAATGGGTGGGGATACAATCTGGATTTGCACTTGTGATATAATATGACACTGCGATTTTGTAGGTACAGATACAGCATTCTGACTTCATGAGATTCATTCTTAATGATCGCCCGTCAGAATTGTAACTCGTAGTAATCTAGGTGCGCTTTGTTTGGTTCTCCCTGTTTATGCGTTTTTACGTCCCATTTATATCGTTCAGTTGGTTAATTATCAGTGTAATTGTATAGTTGTTTGTAAATTTTCAACTTTATCCAGTTAGACAGATAATTATTTTAAATTCTGGGTGTATAGAAAATTACGTTTATATATGTATTCTAATGGCCGGCCTTTGAATTTTAGCCCTAAGGATCACATTGATCAGTGTCGACACGTTGGCGTTTTGATTTGAATATTTAATAAATATTGTCCAAGTAAGCTGAGATTTCCTTCAACCTAAACATATTGTATTGTGGACGAAACTTCTTATCACCAATGATTTGCGTTTGTTGCTTTTGGAATTGGTGTTACTTGTGACTTTGCTAGTTTTTAACTCAATGGCAAAGATGTATTCACAAAATGCAGCAAAACATGTCCAATACTTTTTACGGTATTCTTTAGAAATTGTAAATTAAGGCATTCCCACAATTTTTTTTAGCTTACTTCTTTTTATAATTTTCAATGATTCTTGAAAAGAAATGGTCTTAAAATTACTCAATAGTTCCTTTATCAAGAACATATTTTGACCTTTCCATTCATTAGGAGGATCTATACTCTCTACAATGATTTCAATACCTCTGACAAAATAATCATTGAACATATAAGCAGCTTCTTTTTGACTATTTGCCTTTATTACTTCGCCATTTTCGCTTGGGCTACCAAAATTTACATTATGTAACTGGTTATTCGTAAGCGTGGTTTTTTTTAATTAAGTGGACTGTATTGATTACTTTATCTTCTATTTATTTTTACAAAAAAATATTCAACTTTTAACATAGATGACAAGAAGTATCTGTCAAAAATTTGATTCATGGTTACTATTGTTGCACAGCAAATTTCTTCCTTGCTCGAGTCGGGGAATGCCAATTCAGCAGATCTCTCCAGTAACTTATCTCATTTTGAGGAAGTTTATATAAACTTTTTAGCAATAACCACATCTGTCTACTATTATGTCTATTTTCTTCAAACTTCGTTTCATAAAAATGATACTTTTTCTGCTTCAAAAGATTTACAAAACTATTTCTGGTTTGTTTATCCTCTATCCATAATAACTCTATTTTCAATGTTTTCAATAAATTTTTTAAACATTGTTGATCAAATCCTTGTTTACAAGAAAACTTTGTGAGTTCACATATAAAATGTCATTATTTTTTAGGCTGGTTTCTATAGAGGCCATTGTTGTTTCACTCGTTGAGTAAAATTTCTGCGACGATAGTTGATTCCTGTTCTCCATATAAATGGTTTGATCTTGACATTGTTAGGCCAGAAGTCACTCACCATAATCTTCTGTTCAAACTGTGTATTTATTGTGACTTGAGATCTTTCGACTGCACACATAGAAAATAGTTCTCAAACTGAGGGAATTGACGTTATTCCAAGAGCATATTGACTTTCATATGTGTGAAAAGAATATTACTTTGTGTCGAGAGAAGTATTTCTTCACCTCAGCGGATTCAAATTAAAAAAAATATCTGAATTTCACATGTTCTTATGGCGAGGAAAAGTATTTCAAAATAAATATTTATTTCTTCATAAGGAGAGGAATGATCCGAACTCCTCGCTGTTTTTAGATCAAGAGATCTTTTCTATGTCTGTGTATATGATCACAAGATATTGCAGGAACTTTTTGTTCCTGTACCCTGCACATATGCTTTAAACTGCCCAGCAGTGGTTTTTGGAGCTAAATTATCAATATAGAAATGTTTCCTCTCACTAGCCGCTACCAAGCTTCAAGATGTCGAATTAGAACCTTGTATTCCCGGCCTATTAGTTGGTCCTTTTTAAGATCCTCCTGCTGTTCTATATCTAGCTTTTAATGTACTGATGTAACATCCCGATGTATGGATGCCTGCAATGCGGCATAATTTTTTCCACTGACCTGGAAAAAATTAAAGGAATTCTGAAATTTCAGGGAATGTTTTAACGTCACTTCCAGATACGGCTTTAGCCGTTCTGTCAGAGGCCATAAATGGATCCTTTTGTGCTGGTGTGTTTCCTGAGAGCTTAAAGTTGGGCAAGGTGATTCCTCTTTACAAGGGTAGAGATTTTGGATCGCCCTCTAATTTTCGGCCGATTTGTCTGCTCTCCACAGTCTCAACGATAGTTGAGAGACTGGTAAAGGGCCGAATGCTCAAATTCCTTGAAAGGCACAACATTCTGCCGCCAAATCAGTTTGGCTTTCAGAATGCAAGAGGCACAAGGGACGCAAGTTCTCTTTCCTTCGGGACCTTTACTTGCGGTTGTACGATGGAAATGTGGCTGCAGCAATCTTCTGCGAAGGCTTTCGATTGTGTTGATCATGGAATACGGTTGCGAAAGCTTGCGTATTATGGGTTCCGAGGTGCTTCATTGCAATGGTTTTCATCCTACTTATCGAGGAGGGAACAATCGGTAGTGTTCCAGGATAATACATCCAGGGTACATCCAATATCTTATGGTGTGCCACAGGGCTCTGTATTGGGACCTCTATTATTCCTGATTTATGTCAATGACCTTCCTAATATCGGCATATCGGGAAAATTTACCATGTTCGCCGATGATACCACAATTATGTGGCACATAAGTCAGCGGATGATCTTCATAGAGCAATATGCTCTGATATGGGAAAGACCAACATCGCATCTTTTAAATGTACCCTCCCAGATTACACCCTGATCTCAGAGCCTCTTGAAGTCCAGGGGGCATAAGTCCTTGGGGTTGTATATTGATGCAATCCTCAAATTTTCCTCTCATATATTGGAAACCTCTAAGCGAGTCGCACGTGACTGTTACGCATTGAGAATCGTGGCTTATGAGTTGGGTGAAGGAATAGCCAGGTGGGTTTATTTTGCTTTGGGCGAGGGTCACCTCTGTAACGGCATCTGTTTTTGGGGTTCATGCAGCAGTTATCTTTTTCAATCACTGTTCGTCTTGCAAAAGAGCGCACTTAAGATATTTGTGTGGAATCAATGCATTTCAATATTGCAGACCATTTTTTGAATCTCGAAGGATTTTAACTATGTGCTCTCTGTTCATTCTGGAGACATGCTGTTTGATCCAGTCAAAGTACAGCCATTCTATTACTTCAGGAAATACAGTAAACTCTAGCAGATCATCTCATTTTGTACCATTACCTATACCTCATTCAGCACTGACAAAAAATTCACTATTTTATGCGAGTAAAAAAAAATTTAATCACCTTCCTTTAAAACTAAGGAAAATTGAAGTTTGAGAGGTGAAAAGGTTGTTGTTGGGTAGGACATATTACAACATGCCTGAATTTTGGAAGGATAACTTGGAGCTGTGATATTTCATTTTTATTTGTTTCAGAGGTTTTTAATCATGTGTTGCTGTGTGTGTGAAGCTTGTTTTGAATTTGAATTAGTATAGTTGCACAGGTTTATAATATCTGTCATTTTGTTAACTGGTAGCTACTTCCAATGCTGTTGTTATTGGTTGATGTTTCTTTGTACCATATTTTGTTTGTCCTTTTGTGGTGACCCGAACCCTGAACTGTAACAACTAGTGCTTGCATGTAGTTTTGCAGCCCCTTCATTACTTTATCTATTTGCTTTTCTATTATCTTCGATTGGGTATTTATATTGCTTTTAACGCTCATTTGCAACTCTCTAAATATCAAGTTCTTGTCAGGTGGACAATCGGTTTTGTATGTTGTACCAACCTTATTTATTTAATTTTTAAGCGTTTTTATCTCGCTTTCCATATTGGCTATTGCTTCCATGGTTTTCTTAATTTATGCGAAGTTTGTATTGAGAATGGCGTCTGTACATTCGTAGCAGAAGTAAAACAGTGTTCTTTGTGATGATTGAAGGATGGTCCTTACTTCATTGGCCAGTAACCCGGCTTTTTTCCCAGCTCAGTTTTTACACACCACTCTGCTATAAGAATCACAGTTAGAGCCGAAAAGAGTAGCTTTATCCTCCTCGTACACTCGTTTTTGCAAAAAGCACATTTCATATTGAGGTTAACTTTTTGTTTTGTTTAATTATTGGGGTTTGTTAAATCTTACACTACGAATTTATTTTTGAGTTTGGTCAATATGATTTTTTAAAGCTTGGTATGAACATGTTTACAAAGTCATGAAGTAAACACATCCACACACGACTAACACATAACCTAACTATAGCGACTATTACAGGAAAGTTGACATTGAAATTGACAGTTGAAAATTGATCAGTAAGGATGGATATGGATCTTGATTAACAAGTGGCATGTCGTTTTTTTGCAGGAAAGTTTTAAAGTTGTCAAAAACTATATCCAAACAGCGGTTGCTGTTTGGTGTATTATTATATTAGCATTGGGAGGAAGATTTGTAATGTAAGAGGGTATATTGAAGTCTCCTAGAATTATTACATTTTAATTTTGCTCAACATTATATCCATTGACGACGAAGCCTTCACGAAATTTTCTACCTGGATATCGTTAGTAGAAGGAGGTATGTAAACAATAAATATATATAACATAAAATAATTAATAGTTAGCTTACAACCTAAAATGTCAATTAGTGGCGCTCCTTTGCACATTCGAAAGATCCAGCTGTTCGGGAGCAAATTTGTCAGAGAATCCAATCAGAACGCCACCCGCCTCGCGAATTATCAACCAAATCAGTTCGTCTATCTGATTCAGGGAAGAGTTCAGAGTTCAACTTTTAACAGAAACAAGTTTTAAATTACCTTTATATAGAAAGAAAATAACTACCACTGGCACTGGCGCAAAACGGTTTACCGTTTTAATGTAGTAGGGTAGGGGAATGCTAGTAGGTTAGTAAATAGTTCAGGTAGCTATTTACTCTCCTGGCCAGTATGCTGGTACAAGTACTGGTGCAAGTAGATTACTATCTAATCTGGATTAGTAGTTGTGTTGCAAATTAGTGGTGCAAGTAATTAACCCATTTACTATATCAATGTAAATGCCGCGCAACTGTATAACACAGTTATACAGTTGTTGCATGTGATCAATCCTATATTTTTTTGAAATATTTTACAATGTTAAATTTCTTACTTGATTTCTAGCATGTCCTCTTCATCTTCATCATTTTTAATATCAACTTCCTCATGACTTATAAACTCTGACTGAATCAAATAGTCATTGTTACATATTTTCTCATCAGATTTTCTATAAAAAAATTATTTCACTTTCACAGCATCAATGTACATATGTGTGTAAGACATTCTAGTTTTACTAGAATCCATTAGTATTTGGGGACAATTTAAAACCATATAAAATTTTTGAACAATAAAACACAGTCTCCTTATATCAAAAACAAAAAAATCATATAACATAATTTATCATAATTAATTTTTACTAGAAATAATTGGATAGTACACAAAATTTAGATTAATTTATTTTGTAAAATTTATGATTGAGGGAAGGTTTTTCCCCCGATCATAACAATTACCAAAATCATAGTTACTTACATATTCAATTCAGTTTTAATAGTATTGTTTTCTCTATTAGTGATAGGTTGTTCATTTAAACCACTGTCAGCTTCCTTTGAAGACCCCCTAGAAATATGAAATGCTCTTCTCAAAAATGTTTCAGATAAGATGACCATAATAAAGAAAATTCACTGAACCTTTGTTCATAAATGAATATGAAATTATTTTACTGTAAAATAATAGTCATTCTGAGCACTCTTGCTCCTTTAACCTGTCATATAAATCATCCCTTGTTCCCCATTGAAACGGTGCGTTTTCATATTTAACCCTTTAACGTTCTTTGGTATATACGTGTAACCACCGTGTTAAGCCGTTATTTTTAAATATAATTCTAATTATGCGCCATGTCATACATCAACTGCCACTGAGTGTTTCAGCAGTTGGTTGTAAGACTTGCAAGAGTGCAGACGTACGCTACACTGTGGTACAACGTATATACCAAAGAATTTCAACGCCAAAAAATATTAAGGTTTTTTATGTTTTTAGATATATTTTTATATATATTTATGAGAAAGAGTGCTTTTCGTTAATTTAAATTGGTAAGTATTATCTAGAGGTGTTTACTGCGTAACATAAGTCTGGTTTCGAGTGCCCAATTCATAATTTTAGGAGATAAAACATCATTTATTTGCAAGCATAAAGAATTTTTGTGATTTTGTTACATATTTTGTTTTATTTTTTCAATAAGGTCTATGCTTCTTTCACTATACATATAGTGATAGATGTTTTATATATGCCTCTAAATAAGATAACTGTTAAAATTTTAATAATATTTCTTTGCGCTAGGAAAATTTTCATCATTTTGTTCAAAAATGTAGGATTTTATGAATGTGCGATTTCATAACGAGAATAAACAAATTATATTGTCATTATGGTGGATACAAAGGCAATTGTGAGGCATTTCTACTAATGCATATTTTATACTTATACTATATAATATGTACTATATAATATATTTATATACAAATATTATAAAATATTATACAGGGTGTTCCTTGTTTCTTCTACTAATACCAGATTTTAGGGTGGATATTGGTTCATTCCGAAATTATTTGGTAATCATGTGTTATTATATTGCCATATGATTATTATAGAAAAATGGATGCACCGAAAAACGAAAGGTATTGGAAGAGGCTATTGACTGAAGAGGAGTTACTGCAGCTGGCGGAAATAACCGAGGTGCAAGCCGAAAATTGAGACATTGGCGGTGATTCGGATGCAGATGATCAATATGATTGTCAGGAGTCATCTAGCATGCCATCTTCAAGCGGATCAAACACGCCTTCTTCAAGTTTTCGCTCTAAAGTTAGTCTGTCGCCAGAAATCCAAAACTTTGCGCTAAGACCAACAAGAAAGAGGGCTAAACTTGATCCTCCTGTTGATTTCTCAGATTACGATTCCGACGATTCAGTTGCCGACAAAACCTATAGGCCAGATTCTCCAACACCTTTACAAAATACACTATTATCTTTTGACAGTGACGAGGACCTAGGTGAAGTAGAAGAAGATATTGAGGAGTTTTTCGTCTGGTCAAAAACTCCTGTACCCCCTACAAGATACATACATTTTAATTTCTCGGAGGAAACAGGCCCCAAAGTACAGGTATAGTAATGTATTGTTCACTTTATCCGAATAAGTAATAAGACCATTTTATTTTCAGGTCGAATCTGAAAGGCCAATAGATTTTTTTGAAATCATGTTTACTCAAAATTTTTTGGAATACTTTGTTCAACAATCAAATCAATATGCTGAACAAATGAAAATAAATTTAAATCTTACCGTGGATGAATTGAAAGCTTTTTAGGAGTACTTATCATAATGGGATTCGACCATCTGCCTTTACTGAGGCTATATTGGTCACGTGATCGAAATTTTTACAAAGAGAGGATAACAGAAGTTTTTCCCATAAAAAGATTTTTAAAAGTGCTCGGGTGCTTGCATCTAAATAATAACCAGAATATGCCAGCTCGTGGGACGCCTAACTTTGACAAACTGTACAAAATTCGTCCATTGATCTCACATTTCACGAAGGTATATTCTGAATCTTTCACTCCAAGTAGAAACGTGGCTATAGATGAGAGCATGGTAGGTTTCAAAGGCCGTACAAGCCTTAAACAGTACATGCCCATGAAGCCTGTGAAAAGAGGCTTCAAGGTGTGGGCATTGGCTTGTTCGGAGACAGGCTACTTATACGCCTTTGACATATATCAAGGGAAAGAGCAGGCTGGGCCAGACACTCTAGGAGAACGAGTTATTTTGAAATTGCTTGCAACTTTGGAAAACAAAGGTTTTTGTGCCTTTTTTGATAATTTTTTCACAACAATTCCACTTATGAAAAAATTAGCAGGCAGATCATTATTTGGATGTGGAACTATTCGCCAAACAAGAAAGCATTTTCCAAAAGGAAAATTGATTGAAGATAAAAATATTGCAATGGGTCAGTCGGATTTTGCAACTTGTGAAGAGATTTCTGTTGTCAAGTGGAAGGACCGAGGAACTAAGTCAGTAACAGTTTGTAGCAATATGCACCATGCGGCAGATACTGGACAAGTGCTTAGCACAAACAGAACTGGTGATAGAGAGACTGTTACATGCCCAAAATCCATTGTTGATTACAACAAATTCATGGGAGGCGTCGATCGGTTTAACCAAAGGCTTGAGTCATACTGCGTAAGTTGGAAAAGTAGGAGGTGGTGGATGAAACTCCTGTATTATTTTATCGATTCTAGCATTGTCAATTCATATATAATTTACAAAGAAACTCTTAAAAAAAGCAATCCAAGAAAAAAACCAATGAGTCACCTACAGTTTAGAAGCTTCCTTGCTGATCAACTTATCGGAAATTTTACAGTTAGGAAAAGACACGGTCCATTACCAATAAGAAATCATTTTCGAAATGCTTCACATTTTCCAGTGAAAACCACAAAAAGAAGATGCCAACAATGCAGTAAATTCGGTATTCAAAAAAGAAGTTTTTATATGTGCAATGAGTGGCTAGTTGCTTTATGCGTCGAATGTTTTGGTCTTTACCATAGTGACTAGTTTTGTTGACTGTACATACATTGTTTTTTTTTATCAAATAATTACATGTTTGGTTTAGTTTTGTTGACTAGTTTTATCAGATAGTCATTAGAAGTTAGATCACTTAGTTATTTGTGTTATTTTGTTTTGTGGTTTGTGTTTATTTGCCAAACAATATGTTTTGTTCAGTTTATTATAAATAAATCAGTTAGAAATGCATCGAGTATATCATTTTATAATATTCTGATTTTACCGCAATATGAACATTTGTTTTTATAATGTGGTACCCCGTTTGTACCAGGGATCATTAGTAATATATTTGGTCTATAAAAGTCTCTGGTAACATGGTTTACCGGGCAATATGGGGGTGAAAAAAGAATAAATGTCGAATGTTAGCCGCATATTGTCGTTCAGTATCTTCAGGAGACTGCTTAGTTTGTGTTTTTTATATAAAATATATTCAGAATAATTTTGCCCGTTAAAGGGTTAATAGAATGCTCTTTTAATAGAATATAGATTAGTCACCACATCTGAAGACAATTTAATAATCATATGAATTGATTTGCGGGTGTATGGTGTATATTGCTTATATTTCTAGTGTTTTTGTGAACTGGTGCTGGAAGTTTGTGTCAAAACTTATATTTGGGGGCTTTTTTTCAGCTAAAGTGTGATGGATCCTCCGATTTTTGAAGTGAAAACATCTTTAGCGTCATTAACTAGCAGAGATTGGGAGTGATTTAAGACTAGATGAAACGGAAAAAGCGACACCACTAAAAAGATGTAGATCTATAGGATGTAGCCTACGAGAGAATGAGATACAACACAATTATACAGTTGTTACATGTTTATCAAGAGTAAAAAGTAGTTGGATGAGCACTTGGTTTAGTTTTATCAAGGTATCACTTCTACCGCGTGTGAGCTGTTTTTATTTATTTTTAATACCGCTCTGCTTTCACTTTTGTCACACAGTTTTAAGCACACCCCTTATTTTTTTTGGTTGAAACTACTTACTCAGACACCACAAAAAAAGAAAATAACATAACATATGCATAGCATAAGCACTTTACAATAGATGGTTGATTTATAAATGGGCTTGTGTTATGTCGCACCTGAGCTGTAAAGCGAAAATACTAACCTTACAAATTTCATAATTTTGTTTAAACTTTTCAAATAAGTATATTATATACTCTTATGTATATTAATTTATAAATCCTTACCATTCTCATAAATAAAAAGCATACAAAACGCGAAAACAACAAACTGTATTGGATATGGCATATGTCATTCTCTCAACAGGTAAATACAATTATAATTCTATGTTTTCATTAGTCGAACATAAGCCCATAGCATAAAAAGTTAAAAGTAGCTAAACTTCTTATGTCAAGCTTATGTTGCGGCTTATGTTAGGTCGATCTATAAATTGTTTAACTTAAATTTGACTTCTAAAGCTGGATTTATAGATTTACATAACATAAGCATAGCATAAGCACATTACAATAAATGGTCGGTATATAAATGGGCTTGTGTTATGTTGCGCCTGAGTTGTGAAGCGAAATTACTAACCTTACAAATGGCATAATTTTGTTTAAATTTTTAAAAGAAGTATATATTATAACCTTATGTATATTAATTTATAAATTCTTAGCATTCTCAAAAATAAAAGGCATACAAAAAGCGCCAAAACACCAAACTTTATTGAATATTGCATATGACATGACCATGTCATTCTCTCAAAAGGTAAATACAATTATAATTCGGTGTTTTCATTGGTCGAACATAAGCACATAGCATGAACATGAAGATGTAGAACATTGGACAACTTCATGTCAAGCTTATGTTACGTCGATCTATAAATTGCCTACTCAAATTTGAATGTTCAACTATATGTGCCGTGGTTCAACTTCTTATGCTTATGCTATGCTTATGTTATGTCAATCTATAAACCCAGTTTTAAATGACCAATATATCTTAGTTTTTTTGTAAAACTATTATACTTAAACTTACTCATCAAAAT
The DNA here is from genome assembly GCA_016904865.1 of Pissodes strobi. Classification (NCBI taxonomy): domain Eukaryota; kingdom Metazoa; phylum Arthropoda; class Insecta; order Coleoptera; family Curculionidae; genus Pissodes; species Pissodes strobi. The sequence goes on from MU190038.1 coordinate 15,633, forward strand.
ATTGAAGATTTTCTTCTTTAATCGATAGTTGATCAAACTCCCAATAATCCTCCTCTTTAACTGGCATCCTTTCCAGAAGAACAATTAACTTAGGTGTTGGCTTACAATAATTGCTCGACATAATGTATCCCTAAGGAGGGCTCCCTCCTTATGTCTCCCACTGATGAAAAAATAAAATATCTATTGTTGTTGTTTCTTTTATATGGCTCTGGTCCTCAAAGGCCAATTTGCCAGTGCGCCCCTCTCCCGGAGGGGATTGTATTCTGTGTAGGGATCTCCAGTAAAGCGGTCCTGAGCCCCTGGTGACTCCAGACTTTACTATCTTCAGATGAATGGGTTTTACTATCTTCGGATGAGCGGGCCTGTGCCCTTGTTCACTTCAGACTTTACCAGTTGTTTATTAATGACTCATATACTTTTAGGCATAGGTGTTAGCTAACTTTCACAACACAGGAGACATAACAACACAAACAAAGAGGAATGGGTAGGTCTTTGCAAAGTTTGTTCGCTGTAACACAAAGATTATAGTTTTAATTTATTATAATTAGAGAATCGCATAATTATTTTGAATCTTTTTTCATTTAAATTTGATAATATTGTTGAGAAACTAAGCGGTAATGTTAAATTAGTTTTCCTAAATTCATTATACATGCACAAATCAGGAATTTCGTTAATAGGACACTCCAGAAAGATATGTTCTAATGTTTCCACCATCCCACATTCACAAAGTGGACTTTCTTTGATGTTCATTCTATGCAAGTGGTAATTAGTTAGACAATGTCCTGTGCGCATTCTGATTATCATAGTTATATGTCTACGGTCCAAAAATTCAAACTTATCAAACCATTTATGTTTAGGAAAATTGTTACATATCTGTTTATATTTTCTACCCTTAACGTGGATAGACTCCTCCCACCATTGATTATGTTCTGTAAGAATTTTTGCTTTAAGGATAGGGATGATTTCAGAGATATCTATATCTAATTTTAGTGGGATATTAAGGTTGGTACCAATTTTGGCTAATTTGTCCACTATTTCATTCCCTGTTATCTGGGCGTGGCCAGGAATCCAGGCAAGTTTTATTTCAAAATTATTCTCATTGGAGAGTATAATTAATCTTTTTGTTTGTAGACTCAAGTAGTCATTTTTAGTGTCCATTTTTGTTTTGTTAAGTTTGCCAATAGCGCTTAAGGAATCCGTTAGGATTAAAACTTTTTTTATATATTTTTTTTAAAACAATCTTGACAGCTTCGTATATGGCTATAATTTCTGCTGTGCAAATACAAATATTATGTGGTAATCTAGCTGAAAAATTATATTCAAGGTTTGGGATATGTATTCCAAAACCTGTCCTACTCGAATTCTTAGACGCATCTGTGTATATGATTGTATGTGAGTTTTTAAATTGTTGTATATTTCTCAAGAATAGTTTATTGTTGTCTATATTGTCTTTTTTAAGATTTAAGTTTATAGTTGGAATATTTTGGATCTGGTATGACATACTAATATTAAAAATAGTGTAATTATTATCTGTATGTACATCCTTGATATAAGGAAAAAAATATTTCAATGCTTGTACCAGATAATTGCATCCTTTATTTCTCCAGTAACCTACATTCTTGGCATTTTGTATTCTTATGTTGTTAATGATATCTATTAATGGGTGTTTATGGATACATAAAATCTTGGACAAGAATTTTACCGCTAAAATTTTTCTTCTATAATCCAGGTTGTAATCTCTGGCCTCTGCCAATAAAGTGTTTGTGGGGGTTGTTCTCATGCAGCCTAGAGTTGTTCTTAGGCCTTGGAATTGTTTTGAGTCCAGTTTATTTGAGTTGGATTTAATATCCGGGTTGAAAAATATAGAACCATAATCTAAATGAGATTTGACTAGCGCGTTATATACACTTAGCAAGGTTTTTGGGCCTGCTCCCCACCATACTCTGCAAAATGTCCTCATTAGGTTAATATTTTTTTGTGCTTTGTTACTTACATATTCAATGTGTTTATTCCACTTAAGATTTTTTTGAAGGATTAGTCCAAGATATTTTGTTTCATTTTTAATTGGTATTAAGGTGTTTTTTGTATTTATTGGGGGGATATCCATTAATCTGGTGCTTTTAGTAAAAAATAAAGATTCACATTTGTCCAAAGATAAGTTTAGCTTGTTTACTTCTAGCCAGTCGATTACAATATCCAGTCCCTGATTAATTATTGTTTTCATTTCAGCTATATTTGATCCTGTAGTGAAAATAACCAGATCATCCGCGTATCCTACAATTTTAATCTGTGGGGGTAAAATGTTAAACAGGTCTTTTATGTAAATATTAAATAATATTGTACTTAGGGGTGAACCTTGTGGTAACCCGGAGTTAACAGTTTGAGGTCCCAAAAAAATTCCATCGTTATTTCTAGTATAAATACTTCGGTTTTGAAGTATTTTAAAAATAAGGTTAGCTAGCTCTATAGGTATGTTACAGTTTATAAGTTTTTCATATAATACATGAATGTCTACATGGTCATATGCAGACTTTATGTCCAAGAAGACTGCTAAACATGATAAACCTGAACCAAAAGCCAAGTTAATGTGTGATGTTAGTAGAGCCAGGGCGTTGTTTGTGCCTTGACCTTTTCTAAATCCCGTTTGATACCAAGAGAAAAAATTTTTACTTTCTAAAAACCATTCTATTCTGTTTTTGATCATAATTTCTAGTATTTTTAAGAAGACTGAGGAAAGAACTATTGGTCTGTAACTATTCTCACTATCAGGGTCTTTATTTGGTTTGAGTAGACAAATTATGTTGTATTTTTTCCAGGTTTCCGGTATTGGTTCTCCATGTAATATATTATTATAAATGATTAATATTTTTTTTTTTAATTTTTCAGTCATTTTTTGTATCATAGTGTATGATACTTCGTCCATGCCAGGTGCTGAGTTTTCTTGTTTTGAAGGCTTAGTTGGAGATCATTTATTGAGAAAGGTTTAACATTTTTTTGGTCTATTACCTTAAGATTTAAATTTGGGTCAATAACATCATTCGCCATTTTATTCAATATACTTAGGAGCATTACATCAGAGATAATTGTTTTTTTTGTTGTTATTTTATTACCTCCAAAGGCCTTAACTTTATTCCATACATATGTAGGATCAGAATTTCTGTTTAGAGAATTACAAAAATTAGCAAACTTTTGTTTTTTTTGCTTTTTTAAAAATCTTTTAGTTATAGCTATTGTTTTTTTTGCTTGTATAAAGTTATCTATAGTTGGGTTCAGTTTAAAAGTTTTTAATGCTTTTTTCCTACGTTGTATTACAAGGGAGCAATTATTGTCCCACCATGGGTTTTTTAAGGTGTTGGAAATATTCTTTTTTTTATATGGGATGGCTTCGATAGCTGCCTTATTGATAATTGCATTTAATTGTTCAAAAGTTATGTCATTATTGTCTGTGTTGGAATCCATTATAAGTAGGTCTTCATAATGGTTCCAATCTGCTTTGCGAAAGTCCCTGAATTCATATTGTGAGTAAAATATCTTATTGTTGTGTGTACAAGTTTATTTCACATATTGTTGGAAAATGGTCACTGTTTGCACAGTCAGATAGGACTTTCCATGTGGAATAAGGTCCTAGTGATGGGTCAATAATTGTAATGTCTAGTGGGTTTGCTGTATAAATATGTAAACTTGTAGGTGTTCCATTACTAAGAAGTATTAGCTCTTTTTCCTCTATGAAATCTATAAGAGTTTTTCCGTTTGAATTGGTGGTGGACCCACCCAAAGTTATGTGTAGCACATTAATGTCTCCCATTAAAATACATGGACCTTGTATGTCCTTGAACATATTTTGTAGGTTATCTTTGCTAATTTTATTTTGTGGGTTTGAGTAGCAGTTGATGATATTTAAATTGTTTATTTTAATTATTATATATTGTAGATTATTTAAGTATTCATTCTTGATTATTTTATATTTTATATTATTTTTAATACCTGTCAGAATCCCGCCATATCCATCCTCTCTATCCTGTCTGATTATATTGAAAGATTGAAGAAAAAAATTGTGACTATTTTTTAGCCAAGTTTCATTCAAGAGTATAATATTTGGTTTTTCATCTCTAATAAAGTTTATTAAGTCCCCTTTGTTTGTATTAATACTTCTAGTGTTCCACTGAAGTATTTTAATATTTTTGGTGTATTCTTATTAGTCATTATTTATGACCTAGGAGTGTCTAAGTCCATATCATTTGCTTGTTGTATACATGGGTGATCTGTGGTAATAATTAGATTTCTGAAAATTAATTGTTCTTCTTTTGTTAAGTTCATAAAGTAGTTAAAAATGTTAGATATTGGGTTATTGTTTATTTGAGTTTGAATGGCACTAGGAGGCATATTTTTGTACTTATTACTATTTGTATCTTGGGTATGTGTTGGCGTACTTGGGGTATTTGTAAAATGTATGTTTTGGTATTCTAATCTTGGTCTATCGTTTGGGAAATATAGTGCATCGTTATGTGCCCTTATGTCATATCCCTTTGGAACCATTCTTTTTTTTTTGTGGTTGAGATGCTGCTTGTTTATAAGATTGTCTCTGTCTGGAATCAAACTCTGCCGATTGTCTTTGTGAGATTGTTATGGTGTCATTATTTGGGGAATTGTTATTATGTTGCATATTGTTAGTTTTTAGAACTGGAAATTCTATAGGGTGAAAAGAGTTAATTTCATGGTTATGATTTACTTTTTTGCATAATTCATTGGCATCAAAAAATGTCAAATTTTTAAAAGCCATAAGTGTCTTAATTTTTTTTTGTCTTTCATATTCAGGACATTTTTTGTTGTTTGACCTGTGACCTGCGCTTTTACAATGAATGCAATTATAATCGCATGAAAATTTATTGTTCTCATCCCCTTCTACTTCATGATTTTCATTTAAATCACCACAATTAAAACATTTTTTTTTTTTGATTTGCACAATTTTTTTGTGTGCCCATATAGCAAACGGTTAAAGCATTGTGTTACAGGGGCGATATATGGTGTAACTCTTTTAATAAGTCCATAGATTTTAATATATTGTGGAAGTATCACCCCCTCAAAGGTGGCTAGTATGGTGTTAGTGGGTTCGTATGTAGCGACATTGCTACCATCATTAAATATTTTTCTATTTAGTCTCATTATGTTAATAATCTTTACAGGTGCGTCCAAATTTTTTTCTAATTCCTCCATAGGGAAAGACTTTTCTATGTTTCTAATGATGCCCTTGCAAGTAACAAGATTTTGTGGAATGAAGATTTTGTAACCTTTATTTAATAAGGTATTATTTTTTGTAAACTCATTAGCTGCTAAATAGTTTGAGAAATCTATACCCAATCTATTCATCCCTTTATTGTTTATTTTAAGGACATCCTTTAGATTTAAGTTAAATAACTCTTTTGCTATTTTGAGGTCATTGAATTTGCCAATATTATTACCCGATTTTTCAGTTGATTCAATATAAACCACGAATGGCCCGGCGTCGTTTGGCGAATAAAGATTTGTTGGAAATTCTCTTTTTTTACTTTTATTATTATCATTACTTGGTTGTACTTCATTTTGTGAATTTAATGTTAAATTATCTACTTGAACGGCTGCATTCCAGTCCGTTTGTGTATCTGGGCCGGTAGAAATTTTTTGTTTACTATATTTAAATTTTTTTGCTGGAGTGTTTAAACTATCTGAAACCTGTTTTTGTGCTGTATTTGAACCTATGATTATCTTATTAATTTCATGTTCTGAGTACATATTAATATCACCCCCTCCGGGGTCCGGTGGTTCACCCATCCTCCCCGGCTAAATAATCTTTATTTTGTAGCCAAAAAAAAAAAACCACTAATTATTAGTCTAAATATAAGGAACAAACTCACCAAAAATAATTCAGGAAATCTACCAAACAATTAGGTTAGTTGAAATCACGGAATTTTGTAGAACGTGTTGCTCTTTCGATCGCACACGTTGAAATAAAATATCTAATCAGTGTTACCGCAGACCATTTTACCAATGTACTTACAAATATCCTGAAAATGTACTAAATTGTACTAAAAAGTTTTTTTAACAAGCGTTTAGCCATAGGGGTTAAATTTTCGATGCGATTCCGTGCATGCGCAATGGCGAAACCAGAATAATATGCATTATTATGGGTTTGCATGGCCCTTCGCTCGCCACGGGGGCGCAATCAACAAGAACTAACCAAAACTAACTTAATGCTAACCCAAAATTAAGAAAGAAAAGAAAATTAATAAAAAACAAACAATTTAAAAAAAAGGTAAACAAAACATCTGTCGCGACCAAAGACATATAAAAGTCGTGACCGACGGGAATCGAATCCGCAGTGCAGAAATGACAAGCAAACACTCTGCCTACTACACTACCGAGGCGTTGAAGGAGTTTCGCTAGAACGTAAAGACATGGATAATTCCGATATTTCGGGCATATTACGCGTGCACGGTATCGCATCGAAAATTTGACCCCTTATGGCTAGACCATTTTGTTTTTTATCGCCAATTAAAAGCTGTAAGCTCGCTCTCGTTGGCAAAATGTATGTCGTATGTTAATTAATTGTATAGAAATGAAGCATACAGCTCCTTTATAATTACGAATACATATATTTTTAAAACCAAAAACAAGAAAAAATCTAACGTTAAACAAAACCAAATTCTTAACTTAAAATAAACATCTGAAACACAAGAGGCAAGATAAATAAACGACATTTGTTAACTAACAGCAACAGCTAAGCTTACTGAAAATAAAATATGTTTAAAGCAGACGCTCGGGATTTCCTGAAAAGCGTGTAGCGATAGGGGCCAAATTTTCGGAATTATCCATGTCTTTACGTTCTAGTAGTGTTGTAGGCAGATTGTTTGTCTGTCATTTATGCGCTGCGGGTTCGATTCCCGTCGGTCGGGAGAGATGTTTTGTTTTCCTTTTTTAAGGTTATGTTTGTTTTTCATTAATTTGGGGTTAGTTCTTGTTGATTGCGCCCCCTTACGTAGCGAGCGGAGGGTCATGCAAAGCTATAATAATACCCATTGTTTTTGTTTCACCGCATGTACGGTATCGCATCGAAAATTTGCCTCTATTGCTAGAGGCTTGTGATTTCTGCGGCCGACAGGGAATTGCCAGCGACCCGTGTGAACTCGTGTCTACACACAGGAATATTACTTTGGCTCCCTGGCTTCCGCATGCGCAGAGTATGGGTGCGTTCGTTTATAAGTGTCTAGGACTTCACGCATGGCCCTCCGCTCGCTTCGCTCGCTCCGGGGCGCAACCATACAAAACTAACTTAAACTAACCCAAATTAAGAAAAAACAAACATAATCTTACTAACCCAACTAACTGAAACTAACCCAAGCTAACCAAAACTAACCCAAATTAAAAAAAAAAGCAAACATAATCTTACTAACTGACACTAACCCAAGCTAAACCAAATTAAAAAAAGCAAACATAATCTTAAAAAAGGCAGAAAAAAAACGCATTGCCACCGACGGGAATCGAACCCACCCCGCGCATATGACAAGCAAATGCTCTAACCACTACACCACTAGGCCGCTCGGAAAGAACGCGCTGCATCGTAAAGACATTGGTAATTGAGGTATTTGTAGTGTAGGTGGCGTTGATTGATGCGTCACTCGTATTCTGCGCATGCGGAAGCCAGGGAGCCAAAGTAATATTCCTGTGTATAGACCCGAATCCCGTGTGACGAAGGCAGAAGAGTTTAAAGTTAAAGGTTCCTGTAAAGATTCCTATTGCTTCTTCATTCAAACAAGGCCAGCGTAACTTTCAGCGATTATCTATACTAGATGGTCCTGCTGCATGAAAGAAATTAAATTTTTGAGTGCTCGTCTGAAATGTACTAAATTTGACCAATATCCCTATAAAATGTACTAATGTACTTACACGTAATAATTGTACTAAATTTAGTACAAATGTACTAAGACGGTAACGCTGTATCTAATTCAAATTTGGCTTGGTACCAGTGTTGCCAACCATAAACCAGAAAAAATCCGTAACAGAGTCCTCAAAATTTCCGTGTTTTTCCGTGTCTCTGAAATGTAGCTTAAAAAAGGTTACTGTAAACGTAAAATCAATTGCATATCGAAGAGTTAAGCTCTTGGAAGAAAGATGGCATGGCACTGAGTTGAAATGTTCAACTAGAAAATAAATAGAATATGACGTCATAGATGCACCACTCTGGATTTTTCATGATGGTAATTAAGATAAAATAATTTAATAGTTGCTTACCAGCTTACGACGCTTAAAATGAGAAGCAGAGAAAGTCTTCTTATTTAATCCATTTATTTGAAACAGCATAAAATAATTCTTCTTTTTACAAATAAGCAACTTAAGATAACTCAAAGACAATGCCGAATCCGTCTTTACCATTTTTTAACATTGATTTGACTGGCTTAAATAGAGCACAATATATTTTTTTACTACCTATGAAGCCAGCAGACTTCCATTAATGGTACTAGTGATAAAACAATTTCTTTGTTTTGATTAGATTCATATGTTAAAATTATGGGCGCAGGCAGAACAAATTTCAGGAGGGAGGGAGCGGGAGGGGGGGGGTCACCAAAAGTAACGTGTAGATAGTTTTTCTAAATTTTAATGAGTTTGAAATGTTTTTTTATACTATGCATTATTTTAATACTTTAGGCAACTGCCCCCTCCTACCGGCTCTCATGGTGAAATGACTTTCGCATTGAGCCTTTGACCTAAAGCCCAAAATTGTCAGTGGTCGTCAATATTTTGAAATTCCGATTTATCAACGCATCTTTGAAACTAAAGAGACCAGATGATTGGCACATCTATTTTTAGGATTGAATAATATCTATATGAAATATCGATTAAAATTAAGTGAATTATATTAAAATGGACATATGACACAAATAATATAATAACGCCAAATCTTCTGTAAAAAATCCGTGTTTTCATTGCACGGAACCCAATAAAATCCGTGTCCGTGTTCTAGTTTCAAAAATCCGTGAAAAAGACGGAAGTTTCCGTGTCGTTGGCAACACTGCTTGGTACTTTGATTAATATGGATGATGGATGACAGTATTAGACAGTAATCAGCTGGGAGTAGGGATGACGCTTTGGAATTGGAACAGAATCATTGACGTTTCAACGTCAATGAACGGGATCTGTTTTTTTCGGAACAGGTTTTTATTTGGCACTAGGGTTGGCAAAAAAGAACTGGTTATTGATAACCGGTAATTTTTTGTATCGGTTAACCGGTTAATATCATGTTATTCAACAGTCCCAGTTAACCGAAAACCGGTTATTTTTTCCGATAACCGAACACCGGTTATTGCCATTTTAATTTCAATGCTCACAACAAAATAAATATCAAATTAATAATATTGGCTGACTATTGAAACACAGCAAGAAGCAGGACATTGGAAACTGAAAAAAAATATGTATCTGCATCATTGATGACGCAATACGCATCATCAGTAACGTATTGTGCAGTCGGGCGCTTCCGTTTTTTACTATTCAATGTGTCTTTGTTATTAGACTCTAGCGACAGGAGCGGACCGTTCCATCCGTTAGTCCGGTTCTCCCTGCTTCCCTTCCTCCCCTCCTTACGTTGACTTCCTTTTTCAAAGGATGACCTCAATCCTCAATCACATCTTCTTGGAATGTCCTATAAACATAACCCCAACTTAGATTTCTATGCCTACCCCTATTTCAGTGTCTACTGTACTGTACTTGGAAATTTAAACATTAACGTGATTAAATTGATTAACAAATTCCCTAAAGTCAATACTATAAAATCGTAAATACAACAATAAATACCCTTGACATTGTCTTTCTGTATATAAACAATGCCCTTGATGATCAATTTCTATTATCCGTCAAATTTTTCATTTTCAAACCTTTTACACTGGCAATACAGCTATACAACATAAAATATATAATTGATTCCTTTTCAGTTCTGTCTTCCCTCCGATTGTGTTGTCATCTCCTTTGTTGGATTTGTTAATACTAACACCACAGAATAGTCAAGAGTATTGGCTATTCTGTGCTAACAGTGCTCACCCAGAAGAAAAAAGAGAAAGACAAGACAGAGAAGAAAAATACACCCAAGTTTCACAGCAAACAGCACTTATATAATATTATCACAGCTTATTGAATAAGCTGTGATATTATATTGATTAACTCGAAACTACAAAAATTGGTATTTCAAACATGGCCTAGAGCCAGACAGCTTTCTGGATACCACTTTCAAAATGTGCTGGCAAATTGTCCCTTGAGGGTTGAGGGGCAGAAGCCATATCCAGTAAAGAAAGAAAGAAATATGAATATGGCAACGTATTCGTCGACGTCGAATGCCCTATAACAACCCTAGATCAGTGTTGCCGTTTCAGGACAATTGTACTAAATTCAGTAAGAAACGAATAGATTCAGTACGTCAGTACAACTTTTTCAAAAATCTTGATATTCAGTACAAAAAGAAAATCAAGAAAAGAAAATGTTTCTTCAAAAAATCGATATCTCTTTTTTATGTCTTTGATATTTACGCGTATATCAACCGGTTTGGTCAAGCCGGCAATCCGCGAGAAACATGTAATTAAATGCGGCATGAACAAACCACGTGAGTGAGTGTATCGTGTGAACAAACTTAACATCAGATACCTAATTGGTAGAATTTCTGGCACGATTCGTCACCATGCGGTTGCTAGTGCTGCTACGCGGATTACGTCTCGCTATTGGCCAGCGTTCCTGCTAATTTTATGTTCTGGGAATATCGATTGATATTGAATTTTAAGTTATCCAGTCACAGGTACTGTTTTGTCTTCTCAGTTTTCGTGGATGAGTAAACAAAGCATAATATGAGATCTTCCACCTATGTTATCTATATTTCTAGTTGTGTGTAGTGGTGTTTATTTGTTAAAATAAAGATAGACTCCGCATTTCATTCATAATTAGGCTGCAGCCCCGGCCCCAACAATGTCTACCCCCCTAATCCCCCAAATAAAACAAAATAAGACCAATGAATGAAACTAAAGAAGTGGGGATAGCGTCTGCGGGCGGCAAACACCTCCCACTGTAGCTTGCGGCCAGTGAGGGTAGCTCGCGGCCGGCGAGGCGCCGCGCTAATCACCGGCCGCGAGCTACAGTGGGAGGTGCTTGTCGCCCACAGACGCTACCCCCACTTCTTTCCGCCCGCAGACCCGTTTTAATGATAGGGCCAGTGGAATAGCAAAACAACAACCTCTTTTTCAACTATATACTCTAAGGTTTAAATATCTTTGTTGTTTTTATACCTACGCTTTAACACAATGGACAGGACTTTTGTTGTATTTTGTGTTTGAGGTTATTTAATATAATGACACACATTTAAAAGGAGTTCTTTAGTTTTCTATCCACTATTATATTTTGTTAAAAAAGCGCGTTAAATATGTGCATTGGTAATTATAATATAATTAGCCACTGGAAATTTAAATTCAGTACATTTTTCCCCAATTCAATACATTTTCTGAAAAAAATCAGCACAAGTTTAAAAACCGTTGCGGCAATACTGCCCTGGATAAGGCGTATTCTTTTTTTCAACGGTTGATTCACCGATTGCACCGGTTGAGCCATTTGGCGTTCTTTTATTGTTCGATGGGCTGTCGGTTGTGTCTCAATCGTGTTCTTTTATTGACGATGCATTAAATTATGGTTGCATTAGCGTACACCGACTCGCCAAGTCGGTTGTTTCGGTGTGTTGTGGGGAGAGCAACTTTCCTAACCTATACATTTAACATTTGTTTGTTTTAAATTTAGAATTTCATTCCACTTCCGTTTTGGAGTTGGTGATGTTCGGACGTGGGAAGGATGCCTGATTTTCTAACCTTACTTCGCACGCTAAGTGCACGTGATTCACGGCAGAAAGCGATGGGGGCCCCATCGGTTCGAAAGGGGAAGTCGTGGCCGGTTAGAACAGTGTTTAGGGGGTGGGTCGCTTAATGCAGGATCAATTCCTACGAAGATTCTTCCAAATTCCTGCACGTGATCTGAAGGATATCGGGGCGTAAGCCCTGCGGAGATGGGAAGTCTCTCTGACAGCAACTGGTTATATCTGCATTGTGTGAAGCCCCTTTGCATAAGACACTAGCCGTGCAGTGCATTAGCTTATTTGTGTAAAAATCGGGAATTTCGAGGGGCACAGGCCCGTCTTATTGGAGGTTTCCACCGATTAAGGCCCTTCAAACCGGAATAACGTGTAACGGATGTAGAAGGGTAGCTCTACCTCTCCCTAAGCGCCGGACGAAGGGCAGTGCTGGCGTATTGCCTAGTAGCAGAGCCATTGGTTTCCCGAAAGGGGGATCGAACCATATATATAATACGGAATTGGACTGCACAACATTTGTCAATATTTAATGACCAGTGTTGCCGTTTGCGGGTATTTTACCCGAAGTGCGGGTATTTTCAAACACGCTGGCGGGTAAAATTTTGAGGCGGGTAAAATCGGGTATTTCGATGCGTTCGTGCATCGAGATCACCAGTAGTAAATGGAATTGGTTATTTTGCAAGTCGCAATTATAAACAAACCTTTTTTCGACACTAGCCTCTCAGCAATGTTGCCTTTTCCATCTTAACAACTGGTTATATCGATGATCGATGGTTTAGACACTCAGCTCAGAAGAGCCATCAGCATGACATGGGTTTATGCCGTCAAATAAAAATTTGAAAAGAAGAGGAATAAATTGAAATATTTGACATTTGATTATAACTTGCTGAGAATGCGTAGCCCATTCATAATTAAATGATTATAATTATTATATTTTGTATTCTACTCTGTAATAAAACAATATAACTATTTTAATGTCTAATTTGAATTTCAATTAAAATAAACACAATTTACCTGAAAATATGTTTAATATTTTCATAATAAAATGCTAAAAGTATTTCCCATAAAATGGCGAATGCGCTAGCATACTTTTACTGTACTCAGTGTTACCACCCATATTGGCGGGAAAAAGCGGGTATTTTTCTCTACTTGAGTGGGTATTATCAAACTTTCCATATGGCAACACTGTTAATGACATATCATTATCTGAGCACCAAGAAGATACTATAGAAATATCACTCTGCAAAATTGCCCTGTCCTGAGAACTCTTAATACTGGCATACAACTTCATGTCATCAGCAAAAAGCAAGTATTTGGAAGACAACTGGTCACCAAGATCATTAATAAAGAGGCTGAAGAGAAGGGGACCCAGGTGAGATCCCTGGGGAACCCCAGATGTTGTTAAAAAAGGAGGAGAGAAGTAACCATCAACCTTAACCAGTTGCTGTCTTCCATCCAAATATGAGGTCAGCCAAGAAAGCAATCCACCCGTAATACCATAACCTAAAAGCTTAGATAGCAAAATTGAGTGATTCACCCTATCAAATGCCTTGCTAAACTCCGTGTAAATAGCATGTATTTCCGCGCCCATATCAAAAGAATCAGCAATGCAAGTAACATACTCCAACAGATTGGTCTCTACTGATCTACCTGAAATAAACCCATGTTGTTGATTAACAATTATTTCTTTGAAACAGTTGTTCAGAGATTTTTCAACTATATGTTCAAATAGTTTTGGAATTGCTGAAATAATACTAATGGGTCGGTAATTTTTCACATCACTTTTGCTGCCAGTCTTATGAATGGGTGTAACATGTGATATCTTCCATATTTTCGGGAAAAACCCAGAAGCGAGGGACTGCCTAAATAAATAGTATAGAGGCAAATATATATATAGGGTTGCCAACTCCAAGATTTCATAAATCGGGATGTTGCACATCAAAAATCGGGACATCCCTAATAAAATCGGGACCTAAAGTAAAGAGTTGAAAGTTTGCTGTGCACAACATCAGTTTTGAATCCAGGGAGGATTTTTAATGAAAATATAGAATATAGTCAAGAATAAATTTTAGTCGAATTTAAAAGAAAAACATTTTTTGGCACAATAGGACATTCTAAAGAAAATAAAATAACCGAATATAGATTAGAATAACCTACCTAGTATATACCTACATATGTAACATGAAAACATAACAATAATATCAATGAGAAACAACTAAAAGGCTACTTCTTGTAAATTCTAATTCTGTGTAGATAACATATTACAAAGGAAATTTATTCCTATGCAATGTAAAAAATAACATTTTGTTTTGTAATAACTAAGAACTAACAACTAAAAAATATATTCTATTGCGTTATTTTAACGGAGTGTTTTTGGCTTTTTGCCGAAGTCAGCTTTGATTTATTGCTAATTGCGTGCTTGTAAAATTATCTACAAGTCTGTGTAAAATTAACTTTTATTTGTAACTCACTTTTAATATACCTCAAGTTTCCTTTTATATAAGGAGTGAATATAAAACGGGTGTATCTTGTATCTGTTTGTCATTTTTGCGGGCAAATTTGATTCTCGATTGAAAATCGGGACATTTGGCGTCCCGCCATAGGTCTTGGCGGGACGTAATGAAATGGCCCCAAAAATCGGGACGTCCCGCGAAAATCGGGACGGTTGGCAACCCTACAAATATAAGGAATGAGCACAACATTTTAACACGGAATTGGGAATCCCATCCGGTCCAGCACCCTTACTAGTATCAAGTTCAGTTAGTACCTTTTGGATTTCAGAAGGGGAGATGACAACACTAGAAATAGAGCAAAATTTGGAAAACTGAAAGTTTGGCTCACTGTCGACCAATTTCCTACGGTTAAAAACTGAAGAGAAATGGTTTGCAAAAAGGTTAGCAATACTTTGACCCGAGTCGGCCTTTTCTAAATTGTATTGCATTTGCTTAGGGACTGTGCCCTGATTTGATTATGACTTTAAATATTTCCAGAAAAATTTAGAGTTACTGTTTATTGAGTTTTCGACATTAACAATATACCGATTATAACAATTTCGGGTCAGCACCTTACACTGTTGTCTTAAACAATTATAGTCTGAATAGTTTTGGTAACTGTTAACCTGCTTGTACTTTTTATGAGCAAGCTTTTTCCTGAAAATTATTGCTTTAAGTTCTGCAGTAAACCACATTGGAAAGTTAGAGTCAAAAAGGCATTGCTTTAGAGGTACAAACAGATTAAAACAGTTTTGAACCACAGAATAAAAATTTTCCACTGCTACATCTAAATTATCATTAAGGATTGATTGCCAGTTAAAGGATATAAAGTAATTATTAATTAAATTAAAATCAGCATTTTTAAAGTCATAATAAGAGTAATTAGCAGGCTTTAAATATATATTCCTGGAATCTATCACTATGCTTAATGGCGGATGATAAGGGTCACTAGCGACTAAACCCTCAGTTCTTTTTAATGAATGGATTTCGAAATTTGCAAAACAAAGATCAAGGATACCTGAGTGAGAATTCATCACACCATTAAACTGAGATAGACCTAGAAACGAAACAGTATCGCAGAGTAGGATTGACTTGGGTGATTTTAAATTGCCTGGTATCAGACCACTTTTATGATCACTTACGGACCACACAATCTCAGATAGGTTATAATCACCCACCACAAGCACATTTTCAAAGGTATCACAGGCTTTTGAAACTGAATTTAGGTGTAGCTCGTATATTTCTGTATCCATAGATGGAGGGATATATATGCATCCAACGCAATACGTTTTGTCACCAACTGTCACTGAGATCCAAACCTCTTCCAGAGTGCTGTCGCCGATAGTCAAGCGACTAGATTTTAGGTTACTATTAACTGCCAGAAGTACACCACCACGACTACGCTTAAGGCTATTGATAGCACTTCTATCAGTTCTGTAGACAGCATAGCTAGCACCAAACATTTCCGAGTCATTTACACCTGAATCCAAACCTGTTTCCGTCAGGGCAATAACCATGTAATCTTCAGTAGTCACAGAACACAGAAATTCAACAAGTTTGGTTCTAAGCCCATTGACATTTTGGTATAAGATGGGAAGCTGCTCTATTGTCGTTGATACAACCATAAAAACCAAAGACTTTGTTGCCATTGGCACATTGTCATTGTCTTGTTTATCAATCATTGTTCCACAATCAACACCACCATGAAACTCACCTTGATGGTAAACTGTAGATTCTTTGATAGACATTTCATCTATGACTAAGTTAATTATCACTTGTTTTGAACTAGCATGAAGACCTATAGCATCAAATGCTTCCTTTATAAAGCCTGGAGACCCATCAACCACTCTGTACCATTGGCGCAGTGTTGATGGATGTGGCAAAAGTTTCTCCCAATGTTTTCGAACATAATTATAGGCCTTGGGAGAATAAAAGTGTAGAGTTAAAGCAAAACTTCGTATATCTGCTGAATATTGCCCTTTCCCTTTGATTTTCTTGAAATAACGTCTCTCACAGTATTAGGTAATATATCCTGAAAAGGAAGATATATAAATTGTAGAGTATAATCTGGATAAACTCTACTCGTAACAACACCCAAAGCATAACAAATGTAGCAAATATTACATGTAACTACACAACCATGCACATGTTTGAACTTTTAGTGTGGATGATAATGTTTAAATAGTACTAAATAAAACTATATACTTCTAATAATGAAATGAAATATGAATTTATTAATCCAAGGATATACGACAACTCAAAACAGAATATCCAAACCAAATCTTATAAATCCACACTTCTTACCTTTAATGGTTATTTGTTATGCCATGGGTCAAAATTTTTGTATTATTTATATAAATGTACCATTAAAGTCTCCCCTGCTTCTTCAGTCATCAATCCTTTCTTAGTTAAATGTTGCATCATATCTTTTAGGGAAGAAATGCGTTTTAAAAGATATCTATTTTTGTCTTGAAGACTTTTAATTTTCTTTGATTTGTTGTTATCAGTTCTCCTCACTAACTGCAGAACTCTACGAGCTCTTTTAGGGGTTGCCATATCGGGTGTTCTAATTTCAGAGATGTGTCGTGGCTCTGCAAATCTTCGTTTTTTAGGAGTGTGGAGTCGTTGTACAAGTTCCTTAACTGAAAATAAATAAATAAATAAATAAATAATCATCTTTATTTCAAAATTATGTTAAGAAAACACTATAGGATACAATCCACAAATATCCCCCAACACAAACGAAATAGCGTTAAAATAGTAACAATTTTCAGCTATTAATATCCCTTAGGTTCTGAAAGAAATCATTAATTCTATATGGCTCCAGGAAAATTAGCAAATGCTTAACTGACTTTTTAAATAGTTTCTGGCTTGACATACTTTTTATGTTGTTTGGCAAATGGTTAAAGAATCTACGGCACATATAATAAGGATTCCCTTCAGATAGCGTTAGTCTATGAATTGGATAGTCAATATTTAAGGTTCTAGTGTTATGTGAATGATATGTTTGCACTTCAAAAAGTGCTCGGTATTTAAAAAAGAACATCAGTGACTCATATATATATAAAGCATACACTGTCATGATACCCTCACTCTTGAAAATGCCTCTGCAGCTTTCTCTAAATTGCATTTTTTTAATTAGTCTTAATACACGTTTTTGAACTACAAACACTTTTTCAACTAAAGCATTTTTTCCCCAAAATATTATGCCATACTTAGTCACAGATTCAAAGTTAGCAAAATACATTATTTTTTGTGATTTTTCATTTAGATATCTACCAGCCACTCTTAATCATAACATACAGAATTTAACTTGGCTATTAATTTAATGACATGGTCGGACCAATCCAAAAATTCGTCCACAGAGACCCCTAACATTTTTATATTTTCAACAATATCTAGTTGCTCATTATCTAGCAATATGTGAGGAGGTATTTCTATTCGACACTGCTTTGTTCTAAACACAATAACATTGGTTTTGTCTTTATTTAAAACCAGTTTATTTGAGCTAAACCAATCACTTGCTTTAGTTATTAGATCTCCACCTTTATTGACAAGATTCTTTATATTATTGCTACCTACAATCATGTGCGTATCATCAGCGTAACAGGTTATTTGATTTTTTGTATGATTCCCTATTGAGTACAAATCATTTACAAATATTATAAACAAAATAGGACCAGCAATACTCCCCTGAGCAATGCCTAATTTATTCTCTTCAATGTCAGACACATACATACGACCATTCTTAATTATTTTGACACATTGTCTTCTTTCAGATAAGTAAGACTCAAACCACCTCAGTGCGCTTCCTCTCACACCATACAATTCCAATTTTTTAATCAACAGCTCCTTGTCAATACAATCATAGGCCTTTGATAAATCCAGCTAGACTCCCATAGCAAGACCTTGCCCCTCCAAATAATCGACTACTGCCTTGGTAAACTGAAAAATTGCCGTTTGAGTGGATTTACCAGTTGTGTAACCATGTTGATGAGCATTAAGCAAATTGCATTTGTTAAAAAAATCCAGTAATCTCTTACACATTGCTAGTTCAAATAATTTTGAAAAACTTTGCAATAAGCTTATGGGCCTATAGTTCTCAATCTGCTCTGGATTACCTTTCTTCTATAACGGTTTAATTAACGCTTATTTTAACTGATCTGGAAAAGTCCCATTTTTAAGAGCTGTTGATCAAAAAACACAGCACATCCTTCACACAAGGTACAGCCATTTTAACAATGCACGTCGGTATCATGTCTGTTCCACTGCTAAACTTATTTTTTAGTTGCTGTGCAATCTCGCATAACTCTGCCGGGGATAGTGGTTTTAAAAACATTGATTCATTATTTGAAATTATATTATGCTGAAACGGTCTAAACCTTATGTTACTAACTATCTCTGGTGCAATGGACAGAAAGTATGCATTGAAACGACCAGTCACCTCATTTGGATCTCGATCTATGCCAATATCAGGCTTTTTATTATTTTTTCCTAAAATTTCATTGCAAATTGCCCACATACATTTTGTTTTGTTATCCGAAAGCCTAATTTTATTGTCATATATCTCTGCTCGTACTGCTCTCAGTAAATTATCATACTCCTTTTTCACAACCCTATACTGATTCTTAAACCTAACATCTCGTTTGGATAGTGTGAGCAAAATATCTAGCCTGTTTTTACATTCTCTGACTTGATCGTTATCCTTGTACACTCTCTTTCTGTTAGTGTTGTCTACCAGCCTACAAGGAAAGCACTGGTTAAAAAGACGCACTATTATGCTCATAAATGTGCTCCATTGCCTATTTACATCCGACCTGTTTTCCGCATAAACTTCAGCCCAGTCTTGATCTTTTAAACATTCCATAAATATAGTTTTATTTTGTTCCGAAAAAATTCGTTGCCGTTCTAACCCATCTTTATCTGGCTTTTGTACCCATAGAAAAAGCTGTTGCGCAGTATGATCAGATATAAAGGCATCGAAAACTGAGATATTAACAAAATTACTATTAACAAAGATATTATCAATAGAACTTGATGAATTATTAGTAATTCTGGTATTTACAAAGACTGTAGGCTGCATATTAAATGATGACATTGAAGAAAATAAACTTGTTTTATTATCATTATTCTTAATCATTTCTATATTAAAATCACCAGCGATCACAATGATTTTATTCTCTTTAAAGATATCTGTGAGAACCTTATCAATGAAATCAAAAAATAAATCAACATTACCCAGAGGAGGTCTATAAATTGACAGTACTATCATTCGGGTCCCTCCAAAATTACATTCAACAGCTGAACATTCCACAACATTCTTAACCGATAGCTTATTAATCTTTGATCTTGTTTTGAAACTAACACTCTTATGCACGTACACAGCACTTCCCCCGTGCTCTCCATGCTCACGGCAAAAGGCGGATGCTAAATGAAAATTTTTTAAAGACAGGCATTTCAGTTCACTCTCAGTCTTCCAATGTTCAGTCACACACAAAATTTTACAGATTGAATTGTTCTCTAACATATTATTTACAGTGTCTACAGAGTTCCCTAAGGATTGAACATTTTGGTGGATTATACTAACTAATACTTTAACTGCTACTATTATCACTACTTATGCCTTGTTCATGTGTTTTGTCAGCCACTTGCTGAACACAATTCTTTGGCAAGTCTATAAAAAATCGTCATAGTTAGTCTCATTCTTTACCCTGGCTAGTCGTCTCTTGAATAGGGGACATTCCTTGTCCCTGGCAGAATGCCCAAGTTCACTCAACTTAAACTTTGTACAATTCGGGCATTTAAACTCTTGAACACCACAATCCTTTCCACTATGTTCCCCACCGCACTTGTGACAACATTCCTTTTCAGCGCAATATTTGGCCACATGACCAAAACCACAGCATTTGAAACATACTGCCAAATTAAAATGTTCCTGGACATATACCCTGACTAGATCAAAGAAAATTGTACCCCTCTTTAAAAACCACTTTGTAATTGCTGGTCGTGCCTGTAATATCCAGTTTTCTTTTATAGGGTTACGACACTGTTTTTTTGCTATGATCTTAATTTTGTCACTGACACTGTAACCCAGCTCTTCGACTATTTCATAATTTAACTTTTCCACTTCGTTTAGGAAATCACTATCTGAGAAGCCCCTATTGATTCCTGTCACCATAAAAAATGGCTCATTATTTAGAGGTTCTTTAAAAGTTATGTTTTCCTTCGTTTGTATTGCAGTTTTTAATTTTTCTTGTTGTTTTTTGTCGAAGCTTTCCACTATAATTGTTGCAGTTTTTGTTTGCTTAACACTTTTAAAGCCTTTTCCTACATCTTTATCGTTTATTTCATGCTTAAATGTTTGTAACGCTACTCTGGGATCAGTAACATATGCGACGCGTATAATCGTTTCATGTTTTTTTACAAAATTAACAAATGCATTACAATATCAAACAAGATTTTATATCTTACCCTACGGATTAGCACTAAAAGGACTAGTACAGAGTTCTGATTGCAGTTCCATCCCGTTAGGTCCAGTTAATTGACAAATATTTGCAGTTGAAGTAGATGCACACATTTCAGAATCTGTTGTCATTGCTTCGGCAGGAGTAACCAGCAATGTATTATCTTCTGTTGCAGATTTCGAATCAGATAAAACTTGAAGTGATACATCAACTACTAAAGGAGGCGGATACTAATATTGAGGGCACTGCATTTTTTTTTAGAACCATTCTTCCCCCTAGTAACTTTGAATTGGGTTCAATATAATCATTCACATTAAAGTGAACTGAGCAAATTTTAACTTTTGCTACATCATCCACTTCTTCAGATAATCCACAAGCCTTAAACCATGCTTGGCGGACCTTTGCATCATTCGGAAACCTACAACAATTTTCAAATAATAAATATTAAATTTTGTATAGTTAATCTTAAAACTTACTTGTGAAGAGTTGTCTTGGATCGCTGGTTTGTTGTTTGTTTCTTGTCAAATAAACACAAATAACAATTTTTCGACGTAATGCACAAAAAAACATAAATCAGGACAAAGAGAATGCCAAAAAATAAAAAATATTCAAACAAAGATAATGACAAAGTATATGTAAACTATAGTTCAAGTCGGAAATAATAGTCAGTGACTCATTTTTAGTTTTAAGGCACCCCACAAGGGGTAAGGGAAGAGAGAAGGAAATTCCACTGGCGGATACAATTGCTTTGTAAATTATTATGTTATAATAACTATATAATGAAATAGTAATAAGTAGACTTAAGCAAATATCTACTTAAAAAAATAAAGTTTATGCACATAAATATGCATGATTTTAGTCTAAAATATGCAAAAAAAACGTATATTCAAAATTATTCCTAAATCTAGTAATAAGCAACAAAATTGTACTACAAACAAATAGTAAAATATTCATTAAGGCTAGGAAAAAAAGAGTCATGGATGATAAGGGGTTTTTCTTATCATAAAATACCATATTGAAAGTTGCATCGAAAGTTTACATCAAAAATCAATAAAATTTTAAGTTTACTACTCGTTATCGGAAGTTTGATCAGAATTTGATTCAGAATCATTACTATCACTATTTTCGGAACCAACATTGATAATAAGAGGTTCAACTGTAACTTTGATCGTAGTATCCAAATCCCACATTTTTAGTTTTATGACATAAGAGGTTCAACTGTAACTTTGATCGTAGTATCCAAATCCCACATTTTTAGTTTTATGACATGTTCGATACACTTCTGCCAATTATCAGCTGCAACGCTATCAATAACTTCGTTTCACAAACACGCATACACGGTTTTTACCAATGCATGTTCGCCCACAGTTAAATGTCTTTTCACTTC
The DNA here is from genome assembly GCA_016904865.1 of Pissodes strobi. Lineage (NCBI taxonomy): Eukaryota > Metazoa > Arthropoda > Insecta > Coleoptera > Curculionidae > Pissodes > Pissodes strobi. Next base: position 37,839 of record MU190038.1, read on the forward strand.
TTTTGCAGGGAGGGGGGGGGGGGGGGG
>JAEQML010051000.1:0-46431 GCA_016904865.1 Pissodes strobi
TAACTGCGGGGGCCCTCACCGCTCTATCGACACAGAGTGCCCTGTATATATCTATAAGTTAAATATTATAGAAGCAACAGGGACAAAAACGAGGCAAACTAAACCTGCCTACAAACCTGCACCACCGCCGGCAAACCCGGCCTGGAGAGGTAAACCACCCGGATCAGTAGCTGACGGCCCAAGTAGGGGCCAAGGCCTAAACAATGGCCACCGAGAAGACGACTTTAGCAAGCAGTTCCCACCCCTACGGACTAGAAATGCCCAACAAAACAACGAGAATCAATCAAAAATAAGCAATAATGTACAGGTTAGTGGCTCTGCGCGCGTTATCTTGAACCGTAATAACCCAAATAAAAATGATAATCATGTAAATATTGCAAACACAATGAGTAATTTAAATAATGTTGTAAATAGAATTAATAGTCTTGTCAACCTCGACCAACTATTTTTGGCCCTGGATTGTTACTCGAGCATGCTTGAAGCGTGTCGGGGCGATAAAGCAGAAATTCTGCAAGCCTCGATACGCTTTTTCTCGTTCGAGTATCAAAGATTTGACATATAATGCTCATAGTAGCTAGTTGGAATTGTAACGGCATCAGGTCCAAAATGGGCGAATTCCAAAATTTTATGCAAACCTCCAATTTTCAGATTGTTTTTCTCAATGAAACGAATTTAGTTCCTAATTTTACATTCAAAGTTAGGAACTACAATATCGAGAGATTTGATAGGCCCGATCGACCCGGAGGAGGCGTGGCCTGCCTCATGCACAGGTCACTTCGCTACCGGCGAGTATATAACATGCGCTCTGCCATAGAACATGTTAGTATCGAACTGGAAGGCGGCCTGCGTGTATGTGGCTGCTACGCCACTCCGGCAAACGATATCCTTGCTCTTCTCCCGCAAAACAGAGTATCCCTGCTAATTGGCGATCTCAACGCCACCCACGCCGACTGGGGCGGCACAACCAACAGCAGGGGTAGACTACTTAAGGGTATAGTCGAAAATAATCTGGAAATATCCTACCACAGAACTCCGAATCCTACTTATCTTCGAAACGACTCATTTCTGGATGTTGCTATTACCCGGGGAGCGATAAGAACAACTCAGCTACAGGAATTAAACACCCTTAACTCGGATCACCTTCCGATCAAGATTGGCCTGTACTGTAGGGTCCCTACGTCGAGCGACACCGTCGTTTCGTACAGGAACCTTGATTGGAGGGCGTTCCGGGCTAGGCTGAGCGAGTTAACTGTTGTTCCCAGGCAAATAGAAACAATCCAGGAGCTGGAGAATGAGGTTGAAAAGCTTACAACTAACATCCAGCGCATCCGTGATGCAATGTGTCCTAGAGTAACCATCCAACCTAGGACAGAAACCCTACCTGAACCTATCCTCGAACTTATAACTTTCAGAAACCGATTTCGACGCCGATGGCAGAGAAACCGGACACAAATGGGATCCGCTCGCATCAATGCGCTGACGGAGGAAATAAGAGTTAAAATCCGGGAGCATAGAAGCCAGGTATGGCTTGATTATATCAATTCAATCAGCAGGGATGACGGCTCGCTGTGGAAGCTCGCTAGGCGAGTCCGCGGAGGTAGTACGCGAATTCCAGCAATCAAATATCGCGGTTTAGATATTGTTAGCGATCTGGGAAAAGCGGAGGCCTTCGCCGATTACCTGGGGGGCGTCTGCAGTGAGTCGCCTAACACACTCCCTGAACAAGTACTTTACAACTCTACTGCTAATGTTTTTAAACAGCAGAAGTACCCCATCCCTCCGTCAGTGTATGATAAGCTGAGAGTCACTCCGGCGGACATACGCAAAGCTCTCTGTCGTTTGCCGAGAAATAAAGCTCCCGGCCCGGATAATATTCCGAACTTGGTCCTGAAAAACTTGCCTAAGAAATCAATCATCCATCTTATGCATATAATTAACGCGGTAATCAGGCTGCAACATTTCCCGAAATCCTGGAAAGCAGCGTGCATCATACACATCCCTAAAGCAGGGAAAGACCTCACACTGCCTTCGTCATACCGGCCGATCTCTCTGTTGAATACCCTCGGGAAGGTGGCTGAAAGGCTAATCTTGCCGGGGACCAGCAGAGAGGTCGACCGGCTTAACATCTTGCCCCCTGAACAGTTCGGTTTTCGCGGCCGGCATGGCACCGTCATGCTTGCCGCGAAGATCGCTACTGACATTTACGAAAGCTTCAGTGTGAAACAATCAGTGGCACTACTGCTATTGGATATCGAGAGGGCGTTCGACAAGGTATGGCACGCGGGGTTACTTTACAAACTTCTAGCGAAGCACAACCTTCCGCTTCATATAGTGTCCCTAATCGCGTCATACTTTGCCGAGCGCACCTTCGTTACCAGAGTAGATAGACACGCCTCTGTGAGTAGGAGACTACTCGCAGGGGTGCCACAGGGTACAGTATGGTCGCCGCTGCTGTTCAATCTTTTTATTGCAGATATTCCGTCACATCCCCAAACCCGTAAAGCCCTATTTGCCGACGACACGGCAATTTATTCCTCGCATCCTATAGCGGAAGTGGCGAAGTCAAGACTAAGCGAGCACATGAATGTGCTTGTTCCTTACTACGAGAAGTGGAAGATCTCCCTTAACGCGAATAAGACCGAGCTTATCGTTATCACGCGCAAACGGAAGGATACAGATATTACACCTCTCGTGGTGGGTAACACGCACATAGAGCCTAAAACGCATGTGAACTACCTAGGCATCACATTCGATACAAAACTTAACTTTGGCCGGCATATCTCGGCAGTTGTTGGCAAAAACGAAGGTATTAAGAAGGGACTAGGCTTGTTGGTGGCGGGCAAGTCCTACTTGAGCCCTGCCAACAAGCTTATCCTGTACAAATCCATTGTGAGACCAGCATTGCTATACGCTGCCCCCGTATGGTGCTCGGTGGCTCGTACGCACAAACGCAAACTCCAGGTCTTGCAAAACTGTTACCTGAGAGCGGCGTTCTCCTTGACGCGACGTGATCGCGTGAGAATTGAAGACCTACACGCGTGGTCGGGAATGGAATACGTCGAGGAGTACATCGACGGCCTCGCGTGTGGGTTCTTTGAGAATCAAGTCAAGGGATCGCCGCTTACTGCTAATATCGCCGACAAGCGGTACGACCCCGAGCACCCCATAAAACACGGAACCATATATCGGGAACTAACCCTATTCTACAGGCAGCTAAGACCTCCCTAAACCTAAATTCTTGTCAACATCATGCACTGCCTAATTCCATCATTCTTCACCCTCTGTATGCCATCTAATTTGTATTTTTCAAAAAACACGAAAAATAAAATAACAGGAGAACAGGAGCACTATACCTCACGGGTAAGTGTAGATCCTGCCGCCTGGCCAGCCAACCACCGTGTTCGGACACGGGGGCGGGGCCTGCTAAAGGTGCTACTCGTAGTACAAATACACAGCCGCACCTATCGCATACACACTTGACTTCCAACCACTGAAGCATCCATGTCTCCGCAGCTTGATCCGTGGGGCTCGACCTATGCGACCTGAAGTTATTACAATACCGGAGCAGACTTATGCTGTTAAGTCTCTATGTTGTATATAGTAATGTTAAGTTTATGTTGTAAATAATGTGGTGTCGTTTTACCTATGCACTCCTGCTCCTAGAGAGCATTCGAACAAGGTTTTTCATATCAGTTTTCCTTGTATAACCTCCTGGGAATAATATAACCTAATGAAACGAGTACTACTATTAATATAGCTCCGGCCAACACTTAACAGATAAAGCCATTGAAGGGGTTACCCAAGTAATGGTCAAGCTAACCGTAGCACTGCTACACCTAATAATAGATAGGCTAACACCAGCCCCCTATGGGCGCCGTGCCCTGTTGGCCACGATGTTGACAGAACAACATCAGGCATAACAACAGGCCTTAGTATCTTAAGACGTGTTTTATGTTAGGTAATGCTGTTGTTAAAGTATGAATAGTGAAACAAATGTTGATGATGATGATGAGTGAATCTTCTAAATAGCCATCGGTCACTGTTGAACTTTTCCAGCCTCCATGTCTTTTAATACTTACTAGATCAGCGCCAGCATCAGCTAAAAGAGTTGTTGAACTGCGTCTAAAGCAGTGCCCTGTGTAAGCCTCTGCATTTGGCAACTTCAAGTATTCGGCTATTTTTGAAGGTATTTTTGCCAAAGTGTGCATTCCAACACGTTGAACTGTGCATTTGTACGCCTTATAATAAGTAAAAATCTTATCATGACTTATGTGTAACGGGCGTAATGCTTTGTACGTTCTATACAGCTGAAGAGGACTGTCACCAGTCATATCGTCAGTTATTGTGAATACTCTCTTGTGATTGGTTTTTGTGTCTGGTGTTATCACAATAATGCCATCACCTTTGTCCTGAATATCATTAATGCAAAATATTGTAAAGTTCCTTTCTCCTGCAGGCTCCACAAATCCCAAATAAAGTGACAACCTATAGAATAATGCAAAAATTAACAAACTGCTTCAAAAATAAAATCAATTAATAATATGAATTACCTTCATCAAGGTAGGTTTCATTCGGGGCCTTCGACATGAATTTATAAATCTCCTCTTTTGTCAGTATACGCGATTTTTTTTGCTTCATATCCTACAGATTCTCTTTTAAAAAAGGCCTTTAGTTTATGAAATTTTCCAAAGTCAAGATCCTCCTTGGCACGTAATGTCGAATGTAACATTGAAAACATGACTAGAGTGAAGAAGATTTCAACGTTTTCGACTATTAATGAAAGAGAAATCAGCGCTATTTACAGGAATACATTTTATAACTTTGAAATTACCTGTATAGAAAAGTACGCTAAGATACCATCTTCGTTGACAACAGTAACATTTGTACTCTTTTTCCACTCATTAAACAGCAAATATTCTTTTTCATATTGACTTCTGGATTTTTTAGGCATCAAATTGTTTTTTACTTGCGCTGCTTCCTCGAGAACATCTTGAGGTATGCAATTTATATTCATTTTTACAACTGAATGAGAATAAAACACAAAAAATGCGACAGATAACTTTTTTCTGAAATAAATATTTATTTCAAATCGTTGCTAGACGATTATGGTTATTTAGCCTATTTATTAGCAATTCACTTTTCCATCAATTATTATTAGCGGAGAGTCGGAAAAATATTAACGATTATTTAAGTTTTTAAATATTTTCAACTCAATATGAAATAAAATTTTGTATGTACCACGCACGAAAAGTGGCTTTAAGATACTCGTAAGTTCTTACTTTACTCATACCTTAAAGCTTCCCTTTTCGTCCTAGATACATAAATATCTATTAGTGCCTCGTGCCTCATACCATCCATAAGCATACCAAAAAATTATACATATAATTTTTTTCTTGAAGGCTATCGCGCTTGTTTCTCCTGCAAAATCGTGATCTAATTTATTAGAAATTTGTGTTAGGGCATCATATTAATACATGTCTCCAAGATGGTAATTTGAAGTTTCCACCGAATTAATAAATATTTCCATTGTGTATCGCTGAGGAGTTTTTTTTAAATTTAATAATGACCGATTTTGTGTTAACGTGCAAAGAAAATCATAGATACCCTGTTTAAGCGAAAAAGTTAAAATTTTAAAATCTGGCTATTGAGGAGATTCAAAAAATGAGCTGCGCGGGGTACATACAATGCTCTATTATTGGTTTGAGAATTTATTTTCTAACACCCATCTTTTATTTCTCACACTGACACGATTGTCATCTCCTTGCCCACTGTAATATCTAAGCACTAAACTATTTTTGAATGATAGGTAGGGAAGACCTAGACCAGTTGTGTCCATTACGGGGAAATATTAAATAAAGCTTAGGTACACGAACCGACAAATAATTCAGTTTTACATATTGGAATATAAGCGTAAGTTGAGCTGCTCAACTTTGTTTCTTTTGGGAGTAGCATCGGAAATAAATTTATCTTTAATATTACATACATAGGTACATACAAGGGAGCTCTTCAACCCAGGGTGGGTCTTGGCTGACTGCACTATACTCCTCCAGGCATCCCGGTCCTCCAACAGATTCGTGTCCAGAGGAGTATGCATTTTTGTGAGACCTGCTTTGATGTTGTCTTTCCATCTCTGGCGTGGTCTCCCAAGTGGCCTTTTTCCCGACGGTCTCTCCTCCCATATGAGTCTCGTCAGTCTGTCATCTCGTAGTCTATGAACATGCTCGTAGCATCTTAGGCGCTGGGACTTAATTTCTTTGACAATATTACCGTCGTCATAAAGCTGACTAATCTCGGCGTTTGTCCTGATGCGATACTAGTTGCTGTTGGGGTCGTGGTGGGGACCAAAAATTTTTCTTAGCATTTTTCTTTCGAAACGTCTAAGTTTTTCTTCATTAGCCTTAGTCATTGTCGATGTCTCGCATTCATAAGTGATTATTGGCCTTATAATGCTTTTATAGACTTTCACCTTTGAGGTTCTTGAGATGCTTTTGGATTTGAAGAAGTTGTTTAGAGAGCACAGACATAGATTTGCGGCTTGTATTCTGCCTTTTATTTCCTCTGTGACATCGTTATCTGCTGTAATTGTAGCTCCTAGATATTTGAAATGCTTCACTTATTCAAAATTATAAGTGTCTATTGTTACATTCTGCCCTATTCTATCTCTGCGCCCCTGTCTGTTTATGCACATATATTTGGTCTTTTCCTCGTTAATCTTGTGTCCTACTTCTCTTGTAGCCTTTTCGATGCGATTAAAGATACCTTTTACTGTTGGTGTGGAGTCTCCAATGATGTCAATGTCATCTTCATATGCTAACAATAATTTCGGGCCTCGGGCAGTCAGGAGTTCTGTTTGAATTTCTGCCGACCTCGTAGCTTTCTCTAGGACGATATTAAAGAGTAGAGGTGACAAGACATCTCCCTGTTTTAATTCGCTACGTATCTTAAAACTATCTGAAAGCCTGTTATTTATTTGTACTCTAGGTTTTCCGTCTTCCATACATGGTTTCGAATTGGGATTGCGAATTCGGCCATTGCATTCCACACTTGGGATCTTTCAATGCAGTCGTATGCTTGCCGAAAATCTATGAATAGATTATGGATAGTACGGTTGAACTCCCATCTTTTCTCTAGTAGTTGCTTGAGTGTAAAAAGTTGGTCAATAGTGGATCTAAATTTTCTGAAACCGGCCTGATATACCCCTAGGACGTTCTCTGAGTATGGAGTTAGTCTATCTAGAACAATATTGGCTAGGACTTTGTAGGCCGTATTGATGAGTGAGATTCCCCTGTAGTTTGAGCATTTTGACTTGTCACTTTTTTTATTACCAAAGAAAATTCTACTATCGTAGTAGAATTTTTTGCTATTACTTAATATGTATGGGTTCTATTAATTCATTTGGAATCTAGGGTCCTAGATAATATATTCTTCTCTGTTTATCGGCTTAATAACTGAATCGTAGGTGGATATTAGTTCAGCTATTTTCAAATCATTACTTTGCCCTGGCCCTGATGGAAAGGATTGTACCTTAGTCGTAGCTACAACAAAAATCTTAAAATTTGGTGAAATTAGAGCAAACTGATTGAAGATTGCTTTAGATGATCTCAGTATTGACTTGACTGAGGAAAAATAATATTTATTGATATTCAAACTAAGCTATTACCGTTGATTGTACGAAGCATTTTAGAGATATTGATAATATTCAATTTCAAATTCCAATATTTATTTGGGCCAATAAGAAGTGCTCAACATATTAACTAAAATCAGTTTGTAATTATTATCTTAACGTACCTAAATGAAAAATTTAGAAAATCAGTTGCTGGTTTTTAATAATGATCAATTAAAAACAGAATTTTTAAATTTACTCATCCGATGCGATTATATACACCAAAACAAATAATTAAGCGCATTTAATTAATCGTTTCGAAAATGCGGCCCTTATCGAAACGGCCCTTAACGAGGGAATAACAACCCCCAGAAAAATTTTAAAAGCGAAAGTCTTTGATAGAGGCCATCTGGATAGCGACGTTCATTTGTCTGCCGAGGGCTCTGAGAGCCACTCGTCTAACCGAACCATTAGTTGAGAGATGCATAAGAGCTTATGCGGGGTAAGGAGGGGGTGATTTTTCAAAAATATAAAATACTTTGTGGATTTAGATATTTTATTGGATATAAAAAGAAAGTTTATATGTATTATTTATGTATTATTTTTCAACTACAAAACTTTACTTTCCAAAGACTTGACTTCTTCCAAAGCAAAATTGCTTGACTGTTCTTAAATTTTTCCTAATATGGTTTCTAAGTATTACCGTGTTGGATGAAATGCATTTATCCAAATTGACAATAATGCTGAAACACATATACCGGGTAATACTGGAATCACTAGTCAGAGTCAGACACCACGTTGTTATTTTTATTTGAAAAAATAGATAAAATAAAATATACCTATTTTATTAAATTTGTTAGATCTTTTTGATATATACAATGAAAACAATTTTCAACGATATATCATATCATGGCATTTTCTTTTTATTCCTGTGATATTATTTGTTTAGAATTAGAATAGGTATCTTTTGTCTTCGGCTGGTTAAGATATTTGCTTTTTTTATGTTCGGCACACATACAAAAGAAAAAGTCTATGCCACTCAACGTGCAGAGAAGATGGAAGCGCTGTAGGTTGTAGTTTTCGGGAAAGACGTTACTTGGAAGTTCATTCCAGAGCGAGGCAGTCCTCCAGACAAAGGAGCCCCGCAACAAGGACGTCCTAGGCATTCGTAACTGAATCGTATGTTGATGAGCAGCTTGTGTCTGATGGGTGTTTCTGTTTGGCACAACTCTGGGGCGAATCATAAGTGCCAGCTCGTTCGAACACCTTCCGTAGTAGTATCGATAGAATAGAGATAGGTCCGCCACTTTTCTTCGATGTTCAAGGATATCCAGGTCTTTAGTCAACTCTGGGTATGTATTCAATCCAATTTTCTCACCTGCCATTTCTGTAATGTGATTTTGTAAGCGAGATGAAGCAGGAATTCAAAAAAACGTATTCTAGAGTTGAGAACGGAAGTCCAAACTGTAGTTCTTCTACCTTTACATCCTGTATTTCCTGAAAATTCTGTATTTTCATCTATCAAAATTATTGAATCTTGTTCCGAAACATTTTCCAGCTCCCTAGCAAGCTCTTCGTCCGTTAGACACTTTTTAGTATTCATATTTATTCAAATCTGAAAGAAAGGAAAGAGACCTGCACCAAAAATTAACAAAAACCAAAAAAAAAGTAATGCTCACCCTTGGACACAAATGAAATATATATGTTTGGAAGAGCTTCCTGCTTGAACCCTTTTTGCTTCTGACATAAGCTCAGGTCGAAATTTCTAGAAATAGAAGTAGGTTTATATGTTATAAAATGCTTAGAGTTAACTAATGGAACTATGCCAGCGTAGCTACACTTCACAATATGGTTACTATAGTTAAAAGCGATCTTATCGTGCGGGTCCAAAGGTCACAATTTTCAGTAAAAACTTCATTCGTGGCAGATTTTGCGTGTAAAATATGTCAAAGGAATGACATTTAATGAATAATGTGACCTTTGGACCCGCACGATAAGACCGGTTTTGACTATATCTAAACTCAAGTGTTTGAGATATTCGAAAATAAATACTATGGTAATTATTCAAGCTGTTAAATATATTAATTATGTTACTGAATTTTGATAATTATTAATAGTCTTGACGGTGATGCTAAAATTCTATCAAATCACTCATCTGTGTTTCTGGACGTCTCGAAAACCAGACAAAGAATTTCCATATCATTCATCGGACGTCTAAAAAATTGTCCCCGGACTTGTCACTGTCAATCAACCCGCTAGGAAATGGTTGTTAATCTGACATCCGACATAATCTGCTGTCTTCAAAAAAAAAGTAAGGGGTAGCCAAGTTTGTAAGGTTCCAAAAGGTTCTATATTACCCTACGGGGAATCAGAAACTAGAACCCTAAAACGGAAATTAACCCATTAAAACAAGGTCCGTGAAGTTGGCCCCCAAAGTATGTTTTTTTTCCTTCAAAATTTCAGGATGATTAGTGCTTCGTTAGTGCTTTTTAGTGCTTAAAAAAGTTTTGTTAGTGCTTCTTTTGTTTTCGAGATATTCAATTTTATTTTATTTCAAGGTCAGCCCGCAAAGTGTTTGGGATAGGGTCAAATTTGACATCATTCTTTAGTGCTTTTTAGTGCTTTAAGAAGTTTAGTTAGTGCTTTTTGGTTTACGAGATATTCCAGATTTTAAATTCAAGGTCAGCCCCCAAAGTTTTAAGGATCGGGTCGTATTTAGTGTCATTCTTTAGTGCTTCGATAGTGCTTTAAAACTTACGTTATTGCTTTTATAGTTTACGAGATATTCATGATTTTATATTCAAGGTCAGCCCCCAAAGTGTTTAGGATCAGGTCAAATTTAGTGCCATTCTTTAGTGCTTCGATAGGGCTTTTTAGTGCTTCAAAAAGCTTCGTTAGTGCTTCTTTTGTTTTCGAGATATTCAATTTTATTTTATTTCAAGGTCAGCCCCCAAAGTGCTTGGGGTAGGGTCAAATTTGGCGTCATTCTTTAGTGCTTCGTTAGTGCTTTTTAGTGCTTTAAGAAGTTTCGTTAGTGCTTTTTTGGTTTACGAGATATTCAAGATTTTAAATTCAAGGTCAGCCCCCAAAGTGTTAAGGATCGGCTCGTATTTAGTGTCATTCTTTAGTGGTTCGTTAGTGCTTTTTAGTGCTTTAAAAACTTTCGTTTTTGCTTTTATAGTTTACGAGATATTCAAGATTTTATATTCAAGGTCAGCCCCCAGAGTGTTTGGGATCGGGTCAAATTTAGTGTCATTCTTTAGTGCTTCATTAGTGCCTTTTAGTGCTTCAAGAAGTTTCGTTAGTGTTTTTTTGGTTTACGAGATATTCAAGATTTCAAATTCAAGGTTAGCCTCTAAAGTGTTAAGGATCGGGTCATATATAAAGTCATTATTTTGTGCCTCGTTGGTGCTTTTTAGTGCTTCAAAAAGTTTTGTTAGGGCTTTTATAATTAACGAGTTATTCAAGGTCAGCCCTCAAAGTGCTTAGGATCGGGTCAAATTTAGTGTCATTCTTAAGAGCTTTTTAGTACTTTAAAGAGTTTCGTTAGTGCTCCTTTTGTTTTCGAGGTATTCAATTTTATTTTATTTCAAGGTTAGCCCCTAAAGTGTTTAGGATTGGGTCAAAGTTGGCGTAATTCTTTAGTGCTTCAAGAAGTTTCGTTAGTGTTTTTTTGGTTTAGATATTCAAGATTAAGATACACATTAAATATTTGCATGTAGAACCTGCACCAATAATGGGTAGTCGTCATTGTGCAGGAATTTAAAATCTTGAATATCTCGTAAACTATAAAAGCGCTAACAAAACTTCTTGAAGCACTAAAAAGCACTAACGAAGCACTAAAGAATGACAGTAAAATTGACCCGATCCTTAACACTTTGGGGGCTGACTTTGAATTATAAATCTTGAATATCTCGTAAACTATAAAAGCACTAACAACTAACAAAACTTTTCGAAGCCCTAAAAAAAACTAACGAAGCACTAAAGAATGACACTAAAATTGACCTTGAATTTAAAATCTTGAATATCTCGTAAACCAAAAACACTAACAAAACTTCTTGAAGCACTAAAAAGCACTAACAAAGCACTAAAGAATGACGCCAAATTTGACCCAATCCTAAATGCTTTGGGGATTGACCTTGAAATAAAATAAAATTGAATATCTCGAAAACAAAAAAAACACTAACGAAACTTTTTGAAGCACTAAAAAGCACTAACGAAGCACTAACCGTCCTGAAAATTTCAAGGAAAAAAACATACTTTGGGGGCTAACTTCACAGACCTATCAAAATAACTTAATATGAAATATTGACATTAAACGAATGCCGAACTCGGCTCCAAAAACTAATTGGAATTTTACATTCACAAACAACTTGAAACAACTTACCCATAACTGGGGTTCACCAAAGCCTTCCTGGATAACTTATAGAAAGTATGGGATAATTGCCATTGGGACCGTTAGTAGAATTCAATACTTTCGATTGTAACAACCTCCCGCGTCTCCCGAAAGTTTAAATCGGCATACAACCTATTTCATCTCGAAATTAAAAATACTCTCAGGGAGCTACTTCCTCGCACCAGGAAAACCTTTTGGCCACTGAAGAAATTGACTACGTAAATCAACAGCAACCTATTCTCCTGTCTTTCTCATCCTTCTAGATTAATACACAGAAAATTCTGTAAATACATCAAAATTGTCCGATTGTCATTAATCTAATGCCCGGTTGCCCCACACTTTTTAAATGAGCCTTAGCGTTAAGTATGTAATAAATCGGCTATTACCACTTTTTCAATTGTTATGGTCCCTTTATTTAAAGTGGAGATTTTTCTTCACTTATGAGCTTAAGTTGTGACCTATAACCTAATATTTTCTGTTTATTTGTATTGATATTGGTGTGTCCACTTTAACAAAAACAAAAAACTTATTATGGATTAGTTTATAGAGGTGGAAATGGATAATTCCACCTTCTTTACAAGATTCCGCTTCGTAAAACCCACCGTACTAGAGGTTCTACCTCAAATAATGGAAATACTGGAGTTCTAAGGTGATAAGCAAGTAGATATTATACCCACATCCATAATGGTATTTAATCCGAGCCTTCTCAGTACCTTGGGAAGGGCGACATGGGAGAAATTATCGCATATGTAGGTTCTATAAAATATTACTTCCTAAACTGAACGTTTTAAAAGTAATATACCTTTCCTTTATGACTGAATTTTGACAAAAATACGACTTCCACCCCAAGAGTGAAGTTATGCTGGTTATGTTATAAGTTATATACTGAAATGAAACAAAATGTTCCTAACAAATGTTTAGGGAAAACGGAAATTTTCTATGGTTTCAATTATTAATGCTATGTTGCCAATGCTAGCCTATACTTAATTAGGTTTTTGACAAACTAACGTTGTTGCAAGCATTCAAATTTAGAGCTTCCTTAAATTCTAAGGACCGCTCTACTATTCTTTGCTTAAGGTTCATGTGGTGCAGCCGGCCATAAATACCTTAAATGACTACTAGTTTTCCTAATTCCCTCTTACATTATTTCAGAAGTACCTTCAAGTGCTCCACTTTGGAAGATCACAACACACGCACCGCCGACATAATATGAACATTTTCCCCTTGATCTTTATTTTTAAATTTTTTTAATATTCCGTTGGAAATTTTAAATATTTCATTTGCAGTTCCCCCACACAATAAACAGGAGTGTAAACAACGAAGCTAATTTAGGGCACATCTCCTCCATAATTCAAAGGCGAGCGACTTGTAGCATACTGAAAGCGGATTCTCCAATGATTAAATTTGTTGCCTAAAGCTGTTTGCGAATAAAATACAGCGAGTTGTATTCTCCAGCGGAGCGTGAAGAATGCTCTTTTTGGTGTCTATCGATCGCGTACATTGCCTTATTATTATAATATTAGTTTCGAAAGTTTAGCCAGACAGGCAAATATACGCGAGCAACAATTATTACTTTTTTGTACAGTACATGTTATTTTTTTTTAACAAAATTTCTCTAATCAGTGCTTGAAGCGCTGGCCTCGAGAAAACTAAACTATACTTACAGTGTTGAGATGATTTTAACTAATTTGTACATTGATAAATTATTATTAAATTTATTAACAAATGTATTATAATTTATTGTATATTCCTAGGTAATTGATTAAATATCTTGGAAGCGATTACAATTGGATTACACTAGCCGATATTTGATATTTTGAACTTTGCAGTTTAACAATATTTTGAATAACACAGGTAAAATATTGAATTAAGTTTTATGCAACAAGGGCTATATATATGTAAATTTTTTCGTTCCGACAACTTTAAAAAAGCGAATTATGGCTTGGCCGACATAATATGATGGGATAACCTATTTCTTGACAAACCGTTGGACACTATCGTCAATTTATTTGATGCTCAAATAAATAAACCTATCGAGGCACATGTCCCATCATTTAGGGTTAGAGGCAAGTATCTGAAACTATCAGGATAATTGCGGAGAAAAAAAAATGGCACAAAAATATAAAAAATATGGTGATCAAACATATTACCACAGATTTTACCACCTGAGGCGGAGATCCATGCATTTGATAAAGATCGATTATTTCTCGTATATTAGGAATATGGAGTTACAAATTTATAATGATAGCAAAAACTTCTGGAATTACGTATCTAATAAAAAAAAACAAGCATTGCAATTCCTAGGGTTCTACAATACGCGGACTCAATTTTATTGTTAATAACGGACAGGATGCATGTGATTTGTTTGCAACATTTTTTAAGAGTTGTTACGTAATTGATAGCGTACGTGGAGTGACACCAAGTGTCGCGGGTGCTGGTACGTTCGTCGAAACTTTAGTAACTGAAAGTAAAGTTATCGAATTAATAAATAATTTAGATTCTAATAAAAGCGTAGGACCCGATGGGATACCACCCTTGTTTATAAAAAATTGTATATTTATAAACTTAATATTATTTATAATATGTCTCTAAATAAAGGTTGCTTTCCTATAAAATGGCAAACGTTTGACGTTACACCGATATTTAAGAGCGGCTATAGAAGCCTTGTGGAACTATAGACCGATTAGTAAAATAAGAATATTTGCTAAAATTCTTGAGAAAATAGTATATGAAAATATTTTTTCCACGGTAAAAAGCACTATTATTGAACATCAGCATGATTTATTTCCTTCCTTGGAGCCAAATCTTTTATGCTATTCTCAATATATCTGTTCAACTATGGACAATGCCATTTACACCGACTTCAGCTTCGACAAGGTCATCCATAAGCGACTGGAGGAGAGACTTGCTGATGTCGGGGTGTGTGGAGTGCTTTTGGCATGGGTTTGGTCATATATTTGTGATAGGGAGCAGGTGTTATTGTGAATGGGTACCAGTCGGAGCCTTTTAGAGCGAGTTCAGGTGTCCCCCAGGGAATTCATCTCGAGCCACTATAATTGCTTAATTAATATGATTTGTTTATAATTTATATTAACAATATAAGTGAATGCTTTTTTATACGCTGATGATCTGAAGCTGCAGGACGACCTGGATAGATTGCGAGAGTAGTACTGTTATGTCAATGGACTATTTCTGAATTTGGAAAAATGTTGTTCGATTAGTTTTTCTAAAAATATTAATTTAATTAACTCTAACTACAATATTAATGCTAAAATTTTAAGAAGGGTCATCAACGACCTTGGTGTCCTTCTGGACAGTAACTGGTCATTCCGCTTTCACGTCGACAATATCATCGCCGAATCCAGTAGAATGCTAGGATTTATAATAATTAGAAGTTGTCAAGATTTTAGAAATCCAAGAGCACTTGTCTCACTTTACTTTGCATTTGTTTAAAGCAAACTATCATTTGCCTCAGTTATATGGAACCCTAATTATAAAATTCATATTAATAGAATTGAAACAATTCAAAACAAATTCCTTAAAGTACTGGCTTTTAAAAATAATTGCACTGCTAACAGTGTTGCTCGTGAATTTAAAATATTACCCCTCGCCATGAGGCGAGATATAACAGATTTATGCATAATATTTAAACTTATTAACAATCGAATCAATTCACCGCTCCTCTTATCTTTTCTAGATTTTAATGTTCCCGCTAGGGTATTGAGAGATCATGAATAATTGTTTAACATACCGTTCCGAAGAACGCACCTGGGACGCTATACTCCATTAATTAGAATGCAATTTATTAGTAATAAATATTGTAACGACATAGACGTATTTTCTACTTCGATCACAACCTTTAAGCGTTGATTAAAGAACAAATAGATCCGCAAGCTTACGGGTGAAAACGTGACACCCAAAATGTCCAAGTCTTACACGGTGAGGCGCGTTAACGCGCGAAGCGGGGACATTTCTCCGTTGTCGCCATGTAAGAGCTGGACATTTTTGGTGTCACGTTTTTACCCGTAAGCTTGCGGATCTTTCTTTTCTCTTTTCTTCAATCAAGGATCAACGGTTTAAGTCAAATTTAAAACAACTATTTCTTACGCAGGTTTAGTTTTTAAGGGCTATACTCCGTTAACTTTAACTTTTGATTCCCAACTTGATTAAAATGTATTTTACAAAATATTTGTAATTATTTTTTTTTAAATGGTGTATTAATCATTGGATACTAAGAACTACTCTTTATAACATATTGTAATTTGCTTAAAATAAGGTATACAACTAAAAGCCTGTTAAATGCCACTACCGTCCCCTGTCCCCATTCTTGGTTTTATGTAATTTGCATTGATTGCTTTAAAATGTATAGCCTAAATTTATTATGTTACTTTAGTTATTACAAAGTAATGGTTTCTGAACCATCTGTTTTTTGTTTGCAACACTTTGGTTAAATCGTACAGTTTTCAGAGCCATTCAAAGTCTGTCCCCTGGTATGTAAATCACTACCGTCCCTTAGCATGCAATTTCAAATTTCCCGGCACTTTGGCGCTCTAAGCGTTGTTTCGGCGGCTAGTATCGCAGTCACGAACGGCGTCTAACGTAAATCGCTTGTTGTTATCATAAAAACGTGTATATTGTTTTTTTTTAAATAAATTTAAGGTAAGAAACCATTGTTTTATGTTTATTATGCTTAACTACCGTCCCCGGTACTATTAATTACAAATTGTGTGTTTTTTTTATGACAGTGGCACACACACTAAAGGGAGATCCTATGGCGCTCGACGAGCGATGTGTGTGCGAAGATGTTGATTGACACGGTTCTTGAATATTTGTAGGTTGTAATTAGTGGGAAACAGATGTCCTGGAAGTGAGTTCCACAGTGATGCAGTGCGCCAGACAAAGGAGTTCTGGTAAAGCGATGTTCTAGGTGTTTCTAGTTGTACGACGAACTGGTGCACTCCTGCCGTCTGTCGGGACTGTCTGACAGGAGTTGCCAGGGACGGGATGATGCGGGCCAAATCCTGGGAACATCTGCCGTGAAAGTATCTGTAAAACAGAGACATATCGGCCACATGTGTGCGATGTTCCAGACCATCCAGATTCCGGGTCAACTCCGGATCCCCGACGAGACGCACAGCCCTCTTCTGAATGGAATCCAGCAGCTTTAGGGTATGCTTTGGTGCGGCACCCCAGATATGTGAGCAATATTCTAAGCACGGTCTTATTTGCGCTTTGTACAGCAAGAGCAACTGCTGCGGTGTATAGAGTTTTTTGTTGCGAAATAGCGCACCAAGCATCTGGGAGGCTGATTTTGCGATGTAAGCAACATGGTCATGCCATGACATATTGCTGTTGACCGAGACACCCAGCAGCCCGATTGACGAGGATGAAGGAATGGTCGATCCTGCCATAATGATATCAGGGCCCGCTGTATTGATCCTCTTAGTAAACGTTAACTGTTTGGTTTTTGTGGGTTTGTTTCAACTTAAAAATTAACAGAGCTCAAAAATGAGGCCCACCAAAAAAGAATCTTAAAGGAAAGGGAAAACATGAAAGAGTTAACAGATTACGAAGAGCGAGTTATGCAAGGAAGAAGGTCAAAACTAATAATGATGTACCTGATGTGAAGGTCAAATACGAAGACTCTATAAAATCAACCGAAGAAATAGAAAGAAAAAATGCAGACTTCAAGAATACAGTGAATATGCATAAACTTCCGAATAATACTGGTTCCTGTGTCCAAAGCACTGATAACTGTGAAGCTAAATCAAAAATAGGAGTTAAGATTAAATTAGGAAAAATTAAAAAATCCATAGAAAAAAGACAGCCAAAAATGAAGACAGGAAAAACTACCGAAGAACAGCGTCTGAAAGAAAGAGAGAAAAATAGGAAGCAAAGGGAGAAGATTCGTCAGAATAAAGAACTACATGAAAAATATAAGGAGAAGGAAAGGCAGAGAAACCAAAAAAGAAGAGAGGAAGGGAAATTAAAAACAATTTCTGAAATGAGCAAACGAGAACAAAGACTGCAGCGCAAGCAATGGAGATCTAGGATTGCGATATATCGTCAGAAACAAAAACAGGATACCATGCTGGATCGATTTATAGTTGATAATACCTCACTAGGTACGCCTCCTCGACAAGTAACACCTGAACCTCAAGCTGTAAATCCCAATGTGAATAATAGTTTGTCAAAACAAAAATCAGGAAGAAAGCCAGTTCGCAGAGGCAGAAGTAAAGTTTATGCCACAATTAATCGGCTGAATCACGCTCTACGTGTATCTGACGCACGCGCGGAGAGGTACAAAAAGAGGTACCTCGGGGTTCAAGAGAAATACGAAAAGAAAGGAAGTCCAACACCTAACACAAAAGTAAACACAATTCTACGCCGCCCAACGCCAAAAGTAAAAAAACGTCTTCTTTCTGGTGAATGTGTTATAAAGTAATTAAAAGATATATCTAGCTCTTGTACTACTGAGTCTGCAAAGAAAATATTATCGACATGTGTTGCCGGACCTATTTATAAAAAATGTAGAGTTCATAAAGATGCCAAAGCAATTGTTTCCATGCACCGTTTGAGAAGATGTCAGAATAAAAGTCTTAGTCTTATTGAAAGAAAACGTAGAAACGTTAAGAACTTACATGAACTCAAAAAAAAATCACCGATTTTTTGAATAATGATGAGAACACAACAGTTGCACCCGGAAAAAAAGATACCTTAACTTGATGAAAAATTAAAAAACAGAAGCGTTACCTATGTACTACAATGAATAATCCTCATAAGAAATTTTGTTCTCTTCACGGCTATTCTAAAGTCTCTTATTCAACCTTTTGCAAATTGCGGCCTTTTTATGTAGTTAAACCAAAAATATCCGATAGAGACACATGTATGTGCATAAAACATACAAATTTTAGTTAGATTTTAGAAAAATTATTTCAATGTAAAATAATTAATAGGAAAACCCTTTATGAAATAGTTCAGCAAATGACATGCAATCCAAATAACAAAAATTGTAAGTATATGATCTGTCATAAATGTAAAGATATTAAATTTGGAATAAATTTAACAGAGCCTCAAACAAAGTTGTTTGTTGTTGTTGTTGGGTCAGTAAAATACAAGACAGAATAGATAAAAAAAATGAGGCAATCAAAGTTCGAGTAACTATTAAAGAAAAGAAAGAAACAATCCTCTCAGAACTGATAACGACTGCAAACTCTTTTCTTCCGACATTTTTTAAGCACGAGTATAATGCCAGGCCTCAACATCAAGTCAACCATAATATTAAAAAATCTCTAAGGCCCTCAGAAGCTTTGTTACACATAGACTTTTCTGAAAACTATGGAAGCAAATATGAAAAGGAAGTTCAAAGTATCCACTTTGGTGCATCAAAATCACAAATCTCAATTCACACTTGTGTTCTTTAGTATAATATGTTACGGTAATTTTAACAATTCCGTAACATCAGGTTGTTCCGAGTTTGCTTGTATTTATTTTTGGTTTGAAATAATAACTTTTCATCTTCAAACTATTTTGAATTACTGTCTGAACCGACCTGGTAGCAACAGTATGGAAAATTTGGCATTAAATAGTACGAAAATATTAATAAATAATGAATTTTTATCATCGAGTTCATTTAAAACTAATTTTTGTCTCTTAAATATATCAGTCGATAATAATTATCTAGTTAATATAAAATGAAAATTAATATTATGGGTTGAATCTACTTAAATACAGCAGTAGAATATATTGCTTAAAATTGATAAATAATTTCAAATATGCAGATCATATTTTATGCTTAAAATCGGTCGCTTCGTACGGTGGAAAAATATGAAATATTTGTGACGACTGCGTGTCAGTGTATTTTTTTTCGAGATGTGATTCTGGTGGAAGGTAAGACTGGATTTTAAAATCTGTCTTGTACCGACGACCAGTGTGAGAGGTTTGAGAGAAGGTAGGCTTGACTTTTTCTTTATTTTTTTTGCGTTATCTGATCTTATTTCTAGTTTCCTATATCGTAAAGTCTGTAGGCAGAATAAAGCTGCTAAGCGTGCGAATCTCTGATATCTGCCTATTATCGTTTCATATACCACGTTGTCTTTTGCCGTGTGTATGTTGAATAAGCTCGCGAATATCTGATATCTATCTACTATCGTTTCAACTATGTTGGGGTTTGGAACCTTCGGCAACATGCACTAAAACTGAGCTTTATCCACAATACCGAAACAGAATTTTTGCACTCGACGCGCGTTTCGCTAACCATGTTAGCATCATCAGTAGATAATTAAGACTCAGTCTGCTAACGATGCTAACATGGTTAGCGAAACGCGCGTCGAGTGCAAAAATTCTGTTTCGGTATTGTGGATAAAGCTCAGTTTTAGTACTATCGTTTCACACATACCACGTTGTCTTTTGCCGTGGGTATGTTTGTGTCTGTAGGGCATATGTGAGATAGTGTTTTTTGGAGCTTAAGGCTCTTGTCTTAGAGAAAAAAAATCTGCAAGAGCAGGGTTATTGAATTTCAGATTTAGTGTAGCAACCCAACTATAGAATCGATCAAAGTGGCCTGCAGGGTTCACATTATTTAGGTTCTAGTTAGAGGAAGCATTTTTATAAATTAATAACCAAAACTGGCTATAGTGTGGGAGATTGAGTCTAATTTTCTCTGGTATCGTTATCGGATGTTAGGAGTTATATAGGGAATCAGAGTTAAGCTTAGTTAGTTGTTGTTCGGCCTATAGAAGCATTTTATCGTCACATTGTTATTTAAAAAGTGCCTTCTCAAGCCCTTCTCGACCGTGGTCGGTACAAGATCATAATTGTTTGTTTGTCTTATTTCTCTATTTCTATCTAAATTTGTTGTTACCTTTGTTTTTGAATTGAACTGATTTTTGAGTTAGAAAATAGCTTTCAGGCAATAATTGAATTGAATAATTATCATTACCTTTATTTTGAATTGAATTGATTTTTGAGTTGAAAAGTAGCTTTCGGAAAATAATTGCATTCTGATTATCTGTTTAAATTTATCGATTTCACTTTTGTTCTTACCTGATTACTGTAATTATTTTTTTATTAAAATATTGTTCATCACAATCTTTCTCAGCTTAAACAACTATTTATTTTATTTATTATTTTTAATCAGTTCACTGTTTAATTTAAAACCATAATTATTGTCTATGGTCTAAACAATTCTGTGCAAATTGGTGGAGGCATATTTAATTAAATTAGATTCAATTTTTCTTCAACGTGTTTTGGGATCTTTCAGCAAGGTTAATTGAGAAGACTTATTTGTAGTTATCTCTTGCCAAGTTCTGTATTAAAAGCCTAAGCTTAGACAAGCAACGCTCTCCGCCAAATTGAAACAGAGTTGATAACAATATTCTTGGTGAACTTTTTAACTGTCTTGTACTGGTTTTTTTTCATGCTACTGAGTCCACATGCACTCGGCCTTACCAGGACAGCTTCCAGTGACGTCACAGGAGTGATCCTAGGCACTACAGCAATTGCCAGTATCCCTCTCCAGGAAGCTCGGAGGAACCACAAGGTGATTAAGGCGTAGATGTCACCAAGATAATTCCACAGAAGTAAACCTTATTTTTGTTAGAAGGAAATAGAATAAAAATTGTTTATTTGAAATTTCTAATCTTTTATTTTGCGCTTTTTAACCACTACTGCACTCGAAAAAAAAACTTCAATAAGCATGCTCCTTACCCATACACCCTGAGCTATCTTTCAGTTTATATTTTTTGTAAATTAAAGTAATGATTTAAAGAAAAGTGCATTTATAGTTTATAGTAACAAATTGGCTTTTTATTTGAATTAATACAGTAATTATAATAAGGCAATTGAAATTATATTGTATCAAATTGCATTTTCTCGTAACAAATAATGGCACAGGAATTATGTGCAAATCTTTTGCAACAGTTTCCGATACTTTGAACCATGATCCAACTGCTATTTGGGATCACCTCAAACCTGTTATTGACCAAGTAAACAATTCTATCCCAAATCTTGATACGCTTTACTTCATTAGTGACGGGCCAACCACCCAATACCGCAACAAGAAAAACTTTTTTCTGATACATCATTTTGGAAAGTTTTTTAATTTAAAAAAGGTGGTATGGAATTTTATAGAAGCTGGGCACGGTAAAGGGGCTGCAGATGGAGTTGGCGGAGCTATTAAAATGGCTGCAGATAGAGCAGTAACCCATGGCTTTGACATTACATCTGCTGAAAGCTTTATAAAAGTTCTCAGTGAAAATAACCCGGATTCAAAAATAAAATTGTATTTGATAAATAGACGTGATATTGAGCATAACAACATCATTCCCAAAAATCTCAAGACTGTAAAAAATACAATGAAGATACATCAGTTAGTTTGGAATTCTAATAATGCGCAGGTGCTACATCTAAGATACTTGAGTTGTTTACTGTGTGATTCGGACTGTTTACATTTCCCAAGTGAGCCTAAAACAATTGCTTTTACAAACATTGAGAATAATAGTGACATGGAAACAGTATCCGAGATACAAATGAGCAGATAGATCTACAAAACACACCCCAGAACATCAAATCACAAGACTGGGTTGCTGTAATTTATGAAAATGACTGATATCCTGGTCTTGTTGAAGAAGTTATTAACGAAGATCTTCAAATAACGTTTATGAGCCCCGTAGGCACTAGATTTCTTTGACCGCCAAAGGTTGATCGGCAGGTAGTACCATCATCTGAGATTCTCTGCAGACTAGATTCACCTGAGCCTGTTTCAAACCGTCATTATGTCTTTAAAGAAATGGATCGAGTTATTAATTTGAAAAACAAAGTTTTGCAAACTATTTAGTTAACAAATTAATTCATTTAATTTTATTTTTGACAACATAAATAATGTTTTGTTAATTTCTTGTTTTGTATAGTGTATAAGTTTATGTTTCACTTTAAAATTTCTTATAGATTTTTTTATATGTTTTGCTTAGTCTACATGTGTATGTTTCAGTTTAAAACTTTTAGTAATAAAAATTGTATTATTATTTAACAGTATCATCACTACCGACTCTCTTCAAGCATTACCGTCCCATTAGGTCACTACCGTCGAGGGTCTTATTTTGATTGACAATCCTAGGCATTTACTTAAGTTACATCTAATAATGCTAAAAATTGTAGAAACATAATTGTAGGGATTAGTCCCAAGTAATAAAAGTAAATATTTTTTACATCTCCTATGTACATAATCGAAATTAATACACTAAAATCATTTTTATAATGCATTTCTATTAGTATTGTTAAATTTTTCTTAACAAAATTAACTCAGGCACCAAAATTAATTTAAACATTATTTCTACTAAAGATTTATAGTGATAAATTACCATGTTTTGGTAAACAAATTTACATTTTTTTCGAAACCTAGTGGATTTTATTCGCTGCTGAACCTCATTTCATATACTATAAACTCTAAACTTCTGTTTTGAAGAACGAGCTCATTAAATTTAAAAAAAATATTTTTTGATAAGAACATACCTCAAAAATGCAAGTTAACGGAGAATTGGCCTTCAATGTAGTTTGGGTTAGTTTGGGTTACTAGATTAATTTATTATATTTGATGTATGTGTTATTTTTGACTATCTTTAGGATATTAAAACATCCCAATATAAAATGATTGTAAAAAGCGGATGCCTTTTGGAACGTAGTTCTGTAGCATTCTAATGTTGTAATAAATAAATAATAAATAAATAAATTAGTTCTTGTGTCCATTTGATAAATCATTAATAATTCTTTTTTCATAATTATGGACCTGATTTGTCAATATTATTGCAGTTGGGTTTTTCCAAAATTAGCCTTATTATAATTCCCCCATATTGGAGAGGAAGATACAAAAAATGCATTGTAAACCATGTCTTTGGTGTTGTTGTTGTGAGGTGATTTCAACATTTAAATATTGCTTAATTAATATGATTTACATGTTCACTCCAGTTCAATTTGTCATCAACAATCAGACCCAAGTATTACATTTTACTAACTTGTTCTAATGGTACAGAATTTATGTGGATGCTGATGTTTTCTTTATTTTTGTTTTTGAAGTGAAATATTTTTATATCTGGAATTTTGGGAGGTCCAGTTATCGATAAGCTGGCCTAGTGAGCATGGGTATCTACGAATACGGGCTCCTTCTCCTAACTGAATTAAATGAATTTAACCTTGTTTGGGATAGTAATTGAGCATTTACAGGAATAAATATTTTAAAAATTTACGTTTGATACACTGAATAAATGCTCTTACTCCAAACAACATATTGTAGAGAGCATAATACGCGCATATTCAAAATATGGCAACACAAAATTATTAAATAAGTTAAGACTAATATTATTATTAAATTGTACTTCTGATGATGAACTCCATAGCCTCGCTAATTTTATTTATGGTGTAAAATTCAAACAGCCGTCATATATAACTCCCAAACCTTTTTTATCGGTTGGAAGTTTGTTCCAGGATCACTTCATTAACAAAGTCTCTGCTAGAAATATTTTTATTAAATAGAAACGACATTGCTGAACATTTTAAGGTTAAATCCATTTGCTACACATCAGGCAACAGCACTATTAAATCCTCTTGGGAATAAACGCAATTGTCCAGTGCCATTATCATCAAATACACTTGGGATTATGAGCAATTATTTCGACAAAAATATAAAATGTGTCAAATTAGATCTTTGGGAAACCCTAGAACTGCTTTTGTATGCATACATCTTTGATTTTGCGCCATTTATCTCCAAATATTGCTTTCTGCTTGTTTAATATGGCACAATCAAGTTTATCAACCTGATTGTTGCATTCATCCTTGGAGATGATCCAATTATGACGCTGTGTCTAACCCCATCAAACGCTTTTCTCATATCAATATAAATTATATTCATATAAATTACATAAACGTATGTTATGTTTTTTTGAATCAAGAAATACGTTAAATATTGGAAAGCAATGTAACTCAAAACTTAAAAATGTTGAATCAAGACATACGTTAAATTCTTGAAAAGTTATGTAACTGAAAACTTAAAAACAAGTAATGTAACTCAAAACTTGCAAACCATTTTTTCACGAGAAACCTATTCAGAATATTTAAATTCCCAAGAAGGAAGTTTAAAATGAAGTTCACATCTTGTCATAAAAATTGACGTTTCCTTAAAAAAAAAAATTCCATCCTCAAATTATAACAATACCTACGTAATTTCGTTTTATTGTATGCTCTAATGGTATGTACAAAGACGTTACTTTCGGTATGCTGCCGACCAAAAAAAATATGTACAAAAATTACCTGTTAAACCCCTTTCCTATCATTTGTGCTAGGTTTTTTTCCTACCTGGCACAAGTCAAGAAAGCCAATTTTCAACCCTTATTTTCGGTTTCATAGTGGTTGATTCCGTATTTTATATGATTTTAACAAGATTTTCTGCCCCAAAAGGGCAAAACAAGCATTTTAACCCTTGCACCTTTGAATTTTTAAGGGATGACCGTGCGAAATTATTTTTTTGTATATTTCACGGGTTAGTTTAAAGGGATGTTATCAAGGGGTTTGATAGTCTTTTCTCATTACTTCTTTCAGGAAAGGCGTGATGTGTAACGGTTGGCGGTGATACAACATATATTATAGAAGTAGACGTTTAAAAAAATTTTGCTTCATCAAAAACCAGGGGTAAAAACTGGGCGATTTCAAAAACGTCTAATTGGGAAACTGCCTTGTGCTTAGAGTTAAAATAGTACTTCTGCTCGCTAATTTAGCAGCAATTAAGTGTGAGTGCCTAACAAATTATATCATATGAAAACTATCGTTCAGTTGGAAGTTAAGTTATTGCTCTTAGCTGCAAAAGTAATGCACAAATGAAGTTAAGAGTAAAAAAAAATTAAGAGTAACAAAAAGAGAGGAAGTGAAATACAGCTCTTGTGCCAGATATTCGCATATGTGGATCTGATTCAGGATTGCAGAGACGCACCCCTCTAGAGGAACTAGAAGCACCCAAGGTGACCAATTTAAGGTGGACAACCGAACAGAGGCCAGGTATCTTAGGCTTTTAACAAATCAGACCGTAGCAGAATAATGATATATCCGCCGCTATGATTAAATTGATGAATGCCAATTTTGGAGCATGCGGAAGCCACCTGATCTACGTTCTTAATATTGAAAGTTTAAGCACAAAAGTAATTGCAAAGTTTCATTTATGAGAAAATATTATTCCTTAATTGTAAGTTTCAACGAATTTACCAGACAGAAGAAAGTGCAGAGGACAGAGGACTAGACGTAATCGATTGTGATGTATGTGTAATAAACGGAACACAGAACATGCTTGCTTATTCTTCAAGGCAGTGAACAAACCCTCGAGAAACAAAACATTTTGACCCAGTTGTTTGGCGCATTTTTACCGCGACGTAGGAAAAATATATGGTTTCGACTGGCCTTGGAGATATTAAAAAACTTTTATCATTTCTAAATAAGTCGAAAATCTATGGCCTTTTAAAAACTCATCAGATGGCTTCAAACAAGGCCCGCTCCAAAATTGGCATTCATAAATTTAAAACAAAGCGGCGATAATAGAAGATTTCCTTTTCAATATTTTATTTGTTAAGGGTGCTTCACCCCCAACGTGCTTTTTTGACACCCCTCAAAAATTAGAAAAAGATTTCGTTTCAGTCTTTAACATCTGCGCGTGGTCGAAACGGTATACGCTTATTTTGTATTGATTACGACTGATATATTCAAATGGACCGTATCGTAGGAAATTATTTTTTTGCTTAAATCAATTCTTATTAATTTTGTGTCGCTAAAGGTTAAGAAATGTATGCTTTTCATAAATTCAGTCTCGTCCAAAAAATATGCAAGATTTGGAATTTTTTTTTGGTAATATGTAGTAGGAATAGTAGTATTTATTGTAGTAGTAGTAGTAGTAGTAGTAGTATTAGTAGTAGTAGTAGTAGTAGTAGTTTTTTTGGGACGAGGGGAAATCCTCATACGCCCATACGGTTTAGTTTTTATGGGGAGTATCAGACTCTTACTGACTAAAATCCTACCTCTAAACGGAACTACCTTTGCTAGGTGTACCTCGCTTAGGAGCCTTGTCCCTTATCACCTATCCCTTCTCGGCCTTTGGTTCTGCTCTCTTTCCTTATTTTCCATTATCTTTGTCATCATTATTTGAATTATTTCCCATTCTTCTTCCCTTACCATCATATAATTAACAATGTTTGTCGTATTAAGTTCGTGTCCCAGAGTCAGGTAAGTATTTTGTCTGTACGTCTCCCATCTTGTGCATGCGAATAATGTGTGCTCTACCGTATCTACTTCCCCGAAGTAGGTACACTGATCACTCTCCGCCACACTGATCTTGTTTAGGTAGGCATAGAAAGAACAGCGACATGTACATGTGTAGTGTAGTAATCGATATTGCTATGTTTGCAATCGATCAACGTTCTTATGTTCGGAATAACTATTTTTGTCCATTGACCTTTAGTGTCGTTATTCTCCTTGTGCTCTCGATACGTTTGTTCTCTCTTGGACTTGCAATTCTATGGGTATGATTCCTGTAATAACCCGTAACGCCTTCGTGGACGTGGTCCGATAAGCGCTCGCCACCCTCAGAAGCACCTTTCTCTGAACCCGCTCCATTTTATGTTTGTATCTTTTGATAGTGACTACCCTATTCTATACCGGACAAGCATACAATAGTATTGAGTACGCTACGCTGCTCAATATTGCCCTCTTGTGGCTTCTAGGGCCACCTATACTAGGCATTAGCTGAGACAGTGATGTTATTCTTTCCTCTGCCTTTTTAGCGATCATGTTTATATGTTCACCGAACGTCAGATGGCTGCCCAAAACTATTCCCAGATATTTAATTGATTTGCTTGAAGTTATATGGATACCTTTAGTTTAAAGCTAATGCCATCCATACTTTTTCTGCTTTTAAATATTAACTCCTCTGTTTTTTCAGGAGCTAATTCCAGGTCATGATATATATATATATATATATAAGCCATCTGTCGCATTATAAGATCCTTTACACAAATAGTGCACTATATAAAAATCGGCCTTTCCTCTTGGTCGATCCGCATGGCCCTCCGCTCGCTTCGCTCGCTACGGGGGCTCAAGAAAAGGAATCTAACCAGGTGCTAACCCAAACTAACCCAAGACATACCCAAAATCAAGAAAAAAACTGTTTAGAAACATAATCTTAAAAAAAAATAAAAACAGCAACGGGGTTCGAACCCAGGCCGTCCAGGTGAGACCCAGCTCTATAAACCTCTACACCACGAGGGCTCTTGACAGAAATCGATTGCATCACGCAGACATATCGTAATACGAGATGGATCGACCAATAGGAGAGGTCGATTTTTACATAGTGCACTCTTTGTGTAAAGGATCTTAAAATGCCCATCTGTCAATTCTCCTTAAAGTCTCATTTGTTCTAAAAGTTAAAAACTGTATATTCTGGACTAACTAGTATAACCAGGTCATCGGCATAAGCTATCGTTTCTACGTTTTTTCCCTAGTTCTTGCCTTAATACTCCATCGTATATAACGTTCCACAGAGTTGGCCCGAGCACCGTTCCCTGATGAACTACTACTGTCATATCTCTTACTATTCCCGCTATTTTGAGTTTCCGCTTATTAAAGTAGCTTTCAATAATGCTTATCAGGTATTTTGATATCTCTCGTCTGTGATGTTCCCCAATAATATAGTTACCTGTGGTGGAGTTAAAAGCGTTTCGTATATCTAATGTCACAAATGTGCACTACCTTCCTCTCGACTGAGCTACTATATTACAAACGGTCTCTACAGCTTGAACTGTAGACAATTCCTTGATGAAACCCAACTGGCGTTCTGACTGTCCTCCTATAAACTTCAACTCCATTTTCAGCCTCTCCCTTATCATAAACTCCAAGAGTTTTCCGATTGTATCCAGGAGGCAGATTGGTCTAAATGCCGATACATTTTCCAGTGGTTTTCCACTCTTCTATAATAAACATACCCAGAAGCAGGTCATTTAAAGTCTCCAACAAGAAATTTGGTGCCGTTTTGATCATTTCCTTAACAACCTCAGGTGGGATTTTATCCAGATCGGGTGCTCTGCTCGTGCCAAAACGAGCTCTTCTTTGGAGAAAAGTTCGACGTCTTCTATTGTATTTCCCGTGGTCCAATGATCTTATTTGCTAGGAAAGAGAATAGAGACTATTTCTTCCTTTCTCTCCCTCGACAGATTGTAAGGGATAGACGGACTTTTTAGATGTTTTAAGGCAATTTTGTAAATATTTCCCCACAAATTTCCTTCCAGTTCATTACACAGTTCCTTCCAGTTTTGTGTTTTAGCCTTGGTGATGAACTTTTAAAGCTCTCTCTTCTTGGTTTTATACTCTTCTATGAGTACTTCTAATTCAAGTTCGTTTAAATTTATTTTCGTCCTTTTCGCGTGAGATACCTTCTAGCCACTATGCATTCTTTCTTTTTTTCTTCAGTTTGTTCGTTCCACCAGAATGGTACTCGTAGGCTTTGGTTTCTTCCGCGGGATGCACAACTTTATTTGTATGCTTGACTAAGCGTTTCCATACAGTGGGACACATTCGCTCAGGCGATGAGGAATCTTCCAAAGATGCCGGCCCTGATGGTCTGCCGAGCATGCACGATTCTAACCTCTCTAGAGGTCAGCCTACGTACTAAACCCCCCCGCCATCATCGAAGTGTATCATCCTCCTGGAACTGCTATGGGCATTACTTCCGGAGGAGGAAGAAAAAGAGGATGTTTTAAATCGTTGACCCTTCTTTATGCCTTTCTGACTTCATTTTCTTTTCCGTCAACTATCAGTTTGGCGTAGATGCTTACAGCCCTCAAGTTCTCACCGTTCTCAAGCATTTTCCCTACAAGGTTTTCTGGGGTAATTCTTCCAACGTTCTTTTCTAGGGTGTTTCTTTGTGTTTCCCACCTCACGCACTCAAAGAACGTGTGCTCTACTATGTCTACTTCTGTGCAATATAAACATTGGTCGTTTCCTGTATGCCGAAATCTGTGTCTGTATACCTGTAAGCAACCATGCCCGGACAGCAGCTGTGTGATATAGTAGGTTACTTTTCCGTGCTTTCTTTCCACCCAGTTCTTGAGGTCTGGTATCAGTCTTTTTGTCCATTGGCCCTTGTTAGCATCTTCTTGCCACTCCTGCTGCAATTTTTCCAGCGTAAACTCCCTTGCTAGTTTTTTATTCACCCCTTTCTGTACGGCACAACTTTCATCTACTGCCAGGTGGATTGGTGGCGTTTTAGCGATGACTAGCAGTGCTGCAGTTGAGGTGGTTCTATAGGCGCAGACGATCCTTATTGCAGCTTTCCTTTGTACGCTCAGAAGTATATACCTATAGGTCTTTTTTTCATGGCTCGTTGCCATATCACTGCCTCATACATGATTATTGATTGGGCTTCTTCTTATTCCCTCTCGGGGGCCTCTGATGTTTGGCAGTATTCTGCTTAGGTTTCCTATAGCTTTCTCCGCTTTTGCTGCAACCTTCCTTACATGTTGACCCATTCTCATGTTTTGGTCTAATGTGACCTCTAGGTATTTTATACACTCCTGGCTTCTGATTGCCATATCTTCGGCTTGAACTGTAACTCCTTTCACTGTCCGACCTCCTGCGAGGATCACTACTCAGTTTTCTGCGGGGATAGGCTCAAGTTCTTGATTCTCAGCCACTCTGTGATGCATCTTAGTGCCGCATTTGACTTGTTCTTGAGCCCTTCCTCGTCTTTTCCTGTAACTACAATGGCTAGATCATCCGCGTATCCTATCAGCCTAACGCCTTGAGGAACGGGGGTCCTAAGGACACCCTCGTAGTAGAGGTTCCAGAGCGTTGGACCCAGTACGGACTCTTGGGGCACTCCACAAGTCATTTTCATTCTTCTATTTCCTATGAAGAGCCATCTTTCTTCTAGGTAGCTTGCTATCATATTATGTAAGGAGCTATTCGTCTTCTCCTTATTTCTTCTAAGATTCCACTCCATGGAGGCATTGCGAACGTCTACTGTTACGAGCAAGCATCTTTTCCTCCCAGCCCTTTTATTAGCTTCCTCCGCGAAGGATCCTTTGTCTCTAAATCCATATTGTTCCTCGGCCAGGTCACCAGTCCGTTCAATATCGATTTTCAGCCTTCCGAGAATTAGCTGTTCAAGTACTTTACCCAGAACATTTAAGAGGCAAATGGGCCTATATTATTTATCTGCCTGTCCCTGTTTGATTTTCTCAATAAGTACGAGTTCTGCGGTTTTCCATTCTTTGGGGAAGCCTGCTTTTATCAGCAGACTATTTAGGATTTTAAGGACGTTCTTCGAGTGTCCTCTAATTACCGCCTTTATAATTTCCGGGGATATCTTGTCTGGCCCTGGTGCCTTTTTTCCTTTATTTTGTCTGTAGCTATAAGAAGCTCTTTTATGGTGAAGAGAGGCATTTCCGGAGTGCTGGTTGGAATTCTGTCGCACTCACTTACCAGAT
This sequence comes from Pissodes strobi, assembly GCA_016904865.1. Classification (NCBI taxonomy): domain Eukaryota; kingdom Metazoa; phylum Arthropoda; class Insecta; order Coleoptera; family Curculionidae; genus Pissodes; species Pissodes strobi. The sequence goes on from JAEQML010051000.1 coordinate 31,511, forward strand.
GTTTAGGGAATAGAGTTTCTGCCACGCTCATTTGTTTTTCGTCACTCAGGTCAGTTGCTGGGGCTCTTATCAGCTTATCCATGACAATGTTGTATCCTTTTCCCCATGTGTCGTGTTCTACCTCCTCTATGACTTTTTTCCAGGCGTCAGATTGGGCCTTGGCAATGGCCTTTTTTTAGGCTTAAGCGGCTTTCTCTATAAATATATTTTGCTTCTGCTTTGCGTACCGGGTCATTTTTTTTGTTTTCCCTTGTCGCTGTTCTTTTTGCTTTCATGCACGCTCTTCTTTTCTCTGCAATGTCCTCCGTCCACCAATGCATCGGTTTTTTGTGTCTAAGTCCTTTTCTTTTCTTCAGTACTTTATCGCAGGCTTCTGTGATGACTTCGCCCAGGGTTTTTGGATCTGTTATTCTGTTATGGCCTTGCTCCATCTTCATTCCAACTTCCTTTACGAGTTCACAGATTTTCTCTTTTTTAATGATCCAGCCTCCGTTTCCCTTACCGGTATTCAGTTGTCTTGTCACTTTTTCTCTTATTTCGTATACGATATGTTGGTGGAAACTCAGTGTTACAGCTTCTAGAACCTTCCAGTTGTTCATCCGTTTAGCAGTGTTTTTAGTGCCGAAGGTTAAGTCTATATATGATTTGGAGTCTCCCCTTATAAACGTCGGAGTTCCACCTTGATTGAAAGTTATTAAGTTTTCCTCAGCGAACCATTCCGATAGTATTCGGCCTCTGTTGTCTTCTACATCGGATCCCCACATGTATGATTTCGAGTTGAAGTCGCCTTCAACGATTATCCCATTGATTTGCCTGTTCATATCTGCTCGTAGCGCTGCTAAGTATTCATTATAATTTCCAGGTCCACATTTGGGGAGGTGTAACAGCCATAGATCATAACATCTTCTAGTTCGATCCATACGTATCCGCTTCCTGACCCTGTTCCCCTTATTTTTAGTTGCGAATTCCTTATTACCATAGCCACATCCATTCTGTTATCCATTAGCAATTTTCCTTTGATGGCTTTCTTTTTATTTAGTTCAGCTATAATCATTACATCTGAGTTTTCGTCTTCGGCCGTTTTGTACATTAGGTCCATTGCCGCTCTTCCCCTGTCTATATTGCCTTGTATAACTTTCATAAATAGCTTTGCGACTTCTCCTTCTTCTCCTTCCTGTTCTTGTAGCAGTCTTTTGTACTCAGGGCATCTTGTTGTTTCAGCTTTGTGGCCAACAGTATTGCAGAGGCAGCACTTTTCTTCTTTTGTGTAGTCTTTTTTGAGGTGGCCTTGACCACACCTCCACATAATTCTTTCTTATTGCATTTATTCGCAATGTGCCCCACTCTGTGGCATCTGTAACATTTAAGTAGGTTCTCCATTTCCCTGACCCTCCATCGCTTCCACCCGTTCCCTATCTTCTTTCTAGAGATGAGTAGCTTGGCTTTATCTTCATCTATAGTTAGAAAGGCATGTTTTAATCCTCTACTATCTGCAGCATCACTTAGGTTTATTTGAGTATCAGTTTGGTTCTGCTCACCTATTTCATTTTCTATGACCGCTCTGACCTCTTCTTTTTGAGTTGTTTCATCAATGTCCATGATCATAATAGTTTGTTTTTTTTGTCTTTTTCCAACCTGTGCTGGTAGTAGTAGTAAAAGTTGTAGGACTAATAGTAGTAGCAATCTGGGGCGACCATTAATTAGTATGGTTCCGATGGTCATTTTCGCTAAGGGCAGTCCCTATGACTTCTTACGACCTGCGTTTTGCTCTTAGAACCCATCGTCTGAGACTCTAATGAAGCCCGATATTTTCACGCATTTGAGGTTCTGCAAATAAACCTTTGGAATGGTGGCGATGCCGAAGCTGTTTATTTCTGTCTGAGATCTATATGAGCTTCACATTCTGCCAGGTTTCTTCACATCTTCGATGATGTGAACCATTCTTAAAACCGGTTATAATGCCACTACTTGTTGACACCGCATGTTGAATATGAAAATGTGAGTCCAAATATATGTCGTGTTTTCACCTTTCTTAACATATGTATTCTTAAGCGATTTCGATAGATGGATTGCATCCTATCATGCGAGATTTATCAGGTGTTCAACAGCTTACCTTTTAGTCGGGTACGTTTAACATTTAAAGATCATTGCGCCCCGACACGATTCATTATGAGAATATAAATGAACTCCTTTTGTCAGCTCGGCTAGAAGGGTGCATTGGCCCGATGAGGCTCCCTTAGGACGAAACGTTGTTGATTCAGGTAACGGAAACTGCATTATAAATACACTTCAAAAAAATATGAAAATATAAAAAATCAGGTAAAGTTTGATGGCTTGTTACTACGTTACAAATTACTTATGTAATGCAGAAAGAAAATCAAGGAGATTCAGACCATGTTATTTTATTAAAATTTTAATCGAGCTTGCGGAAAGCTGAGAGTGAAGATTTTTAATTTTTTTTAATGCTGTTGCAGCATTACTTGGTGTCATTACTGACATATGCGCTCGACTAAATCGATATTCATTACCATCAGCCATTAAGAAAAAAAATGCGGTTTGGAATAGCAATTTTCCTGGTTTTCCAAAGTTTCACATTGTTGCCAAGTTTGTCGATTTCTTTGTAAGTATTGAATTTTGCTACGCATGCGAATGCGTTATGTTCAAAGTTAACAATTACTAATTTTTAAGTAAATGTTGTAGGAAATGAATTCAAATAGCCAAAATAAAATACGTTTTTATCAGCCTTCGTAGAAGCTTGACGTACTAATAAGTTAACCCGGTCCTGTCTTTAGAACTTGCTCTCAATCAAATTTAGAAATGATTAGTATCGGAAATAATAAAGAAGTAACATATGACCAATTGAAAATACCTAACAATAACACTCTGGTTTACTCCTGTTCAGTGGTTTTATTATATTTGGATTATTTCTTTGTTTTCCCGCTATTTTGCTTAGATGTAGGGCGTGGATTTTTACTATTGAATGATTTAGGCTCAGTTACAATCCCAGTTTTGTTTTATGTTCGGGAGTGTTGGGTCTGTAAGCAGATGCTTATAGCTAAGCACTTGGTATTATGACGAGTTGAGCATTGTTTCAAATTTTTACTGGAACCAACATAGGTCGTAGGATGTTTACTGTTAATATATGTGATTATTTAGTCAGTGCCAACAAACTATTTGAATTCCACACAATAATAAAAGGCAAACAAGACCAGCAAAATAATCTTGACTGTTCTCTGAAATCCGAGAATCAATTACATCTACAAATGAGTTTTTTTTTAAATAAACTCTCTGCTAATCAGAAGCAATGCTTTTTCCCCAGCGCTATTGACGAGCATGTTTCGAAATTGTTCGCCCATTCACTTTCATCTCCATACCAGAGGACCGGCATGAATTTGCTTCCAACTAATCGGAAATTTACATAGTAAATTTGATCAGCTATAGCAAATAGTGGGCTAGTTTCAGTGTATTTAGACTAGTCTAATTCACAAACTCACGATGAAGTGTTGGTTTAAAGTGCTATTGTAGCTTTGTTGAACAATGAACAATAACGGCTTCTGTGTATTTTCTGTCTTAATTTCAATTGCAGTCTAGTATAATAGAGGACTATAGAATCCTACTTACCCTCGTATATTTGGTATACCAAATATACGAGGAACACAGTACAATTTTTATTTAAGCGATGCATCCCATATGTACTTAGACTCAACTTAGAGCAAAACGGTTTAAAACTTGCATTTGCTTCCAATAATAATCTATCACTTACTAACAACTCCCAAGCCTAAGTGGGAATAATCAGTATGGAACGGTCATGTAGTGAATACCTATTTAATATCTTATAACATTTTTAATAATTTTAAAATATCACCATTATAAAATATACATATTAATTATTATCATTATTACTATTATTATTTTTTTTTATTAATATTATATTCTCCATCTGTATATTGCATATATTAGCGCATTTTTAGAATGTAACACAGAAGTACCTATCTCATCCCATGCACTTTCTGGCATAGGAAGCCCATTCTGTACAGAAATAAATAACGTCATTTAAAAGTCATACACAACTTGAACACATGTCATTTTCATTGTTTTCTCCCTCTAAATACGAGCAAATTCGGTATCATAGGGTAAAACATATTTTAAATTTGCACCATTTATCTTGCCCCGTAACTAATATTTTAGAAAGAGACGGAATCACCATGAAAACCGAAGGGTTGAAAAGAAACAGATATATTTATATATGACTTTTTCCCCTTTTAGTACGTGGGACTGTGTCAAATGGGGTTATCATCGTGTTTGTACGGTGTATATTAGCATCATATATGGGAGCTATTAGATTAGATTTATTGCTGCATATATTGCATAGGACAATGACAGTTTTACATATCGGTAGCAGCACACTTTTTATAAATCTTATTTTTTTTATTAGATATATGATTTGAAACTTAGATGTATAAACCTGAAATATCAAAGCTACTATTTGGTTGAAGTTTAATTATGCTGTATTCTTTATTTAATTTACTCATTTCCCTAGAACATTTTGTGTCACCTACCCAGCCCGTAGTCTAAACTAAAAGCTAAATTCTTTTAAGAATGGAAATTACCTTTTTTGGTTAAATGGCTATTTAATTTTGGGGCTTGATGTAAATATTTACCAAGGGTTGTAATCTGCTGTTGACCAAGATATCACAGTTATAGACCAAATACTGGGAATCGTTCTTGAGCTCAATGTTAGGCGATGGGTCGTTAATCAGCCAGTGTTTCAGTAAGAACACTGGTAATAGTTTTTAGATGCTTTCTATTCAATTTAAGAAGTTTAACATGTGAACCTTACAGAAGTCAAGATATAAAATCTTTGGATTGCCTAAGGCCATCCTGCTCCTCAGCCAGTATTTTAGTAAGAACCCATATTATGGTTTTGAGATGCCTCCTATTCGATTTATGAAGTTTATTGACATCTGACCCTTTCAGATACCAAGATTAAAAGTATGGGATTGCCTAAGTCCATCCTGCTTCTCAGCCAGTGTTTCAGTAAGAACACAGGTGATAGTTTTGAGAGGCTTCCTATTCAATTTAAAAAGTTTGTCGACAGCTGAGACTTTCAGAGGCCAAGATTAAAAGTCTTGGATTGCCTAAGTCCAGCCTGCTTCTCAGCCACTGTCTCAGTTAGAACACAGGTGATGGTTTTGAAAGGCTTCCTATTCAATTTAAGAAGTTAATCGACATCTGAACCTTTCAAAGGTCAATATATTGGATTGCATAGGTGCATCCTGCTGCTCAGCTAGTGTCTCAGAAAGAACACAGTTGTTGATTTTGAGATGTCTTCCATTCGATTTAAGCAGTTTATTGACATATGGCAAGTATGTCGTCGAATGATGCGCAAGCGGTTATCGCGAAACTAAACAGATTTAACAAAAGTGAGTTAATAGAAATAATCGTTTATCGAAAAATGCCCGAAAATGTTACGGATGCAAATTTGCTGAAGCTTTTAAGCAACAAAAACTGCGATAAGTGTGGTGAAATTAGTGCAATTAACGATGATTTTGCTGACACCATCGAGAACTTGGATGAGGCTGTGAGATGTCAACAAATCGGCTGTTTGAGAAATAAAGTTGAGATGGATGCTAAACAGAGTGAGGTCACCATTTTAAATAAGCTAGTGTTACAGATGGAGGGTAGAATAAGAGATCAAGAAGAGATAATTATCTTACTTAAATTAAATAACAACCGGAGGCCCCCCCAGAGCCAGAATGGATCCATCCAGCAGGGTTTCAAACCTTCTTGCTCAACCGGTGAAACCGTAAAAATTCCCCCACCTACGACGCGCACAGAGAATTCCATGACATCTGCGCCAACCAACGAAAGCCAGCCTAAATCAAGCGCATCGGCAGGCACTTTTACACTGTCTCAAGTGAAGAGTGGAATAGACAATGCGATGATCTCGACGAATAACAACAATGATAACACGGGTCGAAATATAAATAAACTCAGCCAAAAGAGTAATAAAGTTTTTATTGGTACCAGACAACACACCGAGCAACAAGGCAAATCAATAATTAAAACAATTCCTAAATTGGGGTATCTACATGCTTATAGGTTCCATCCTGACACTACGGCCAAGGACTTGGAGACCCATTTAAAATATTGTAAGCCCGAGTTAGAATTTAAATGTGAATTATGGAATAAAAAAGACACCAGCGCATCATTTAAGATATCGTTTCCTCTTAAGGATGTCGACAAGGTTTATGATACTAATATTTGGCCCGAAGGAATCGCGGTGCAAAGGTTTAGATTTAGAAAAAAATTTCAAAATGCAAACCAAGGACGAACAACAACCTAGGAATGCAACTTTCAACAACATGCCTTGGACTGACAAAATCCGACGTTAGCGCAGCCCCTAAAGAACTTATAGACTTGTCGATTTTACATTTAAATGTGCAGTGTTTGTCCAACAAAGTAAACCTTCTTGAAATTCTTTATCAAAAGTTGAAATTTAACGTTTTATGCATTGACGAGCATTGGTTATCCAACGAAAAAATTAATAGTACATTGATATATAATTTTCGGCTTGTAAGTAATTTTTGTAGAACTGAGCGATTGCATGGTGGATCTGCGATTTTCGTGCATGAGGCTCTGACGTCACGGGCGTGCCCTGTTGACTATCTGAATGATTATTCAGTTGAAATGTCAATTGAGTGCTCTTGCATTAAATTGGGGAATCTTTGTCTCATTGATATTTATCGCCCACCAAACGGTGACTTCGATGTCTTTATTGGGGCATTGAATGATCTTTTATTGAGGGCTACCGCAAGCTTTGATTTTATTGTAATATGTGGTGACTTGAATGTAAATGCATTATGCAGGAGCAACTATTTGTAAAATCTTATTTGATCTACTGGAAAGTTTCCAGCTAACTTCACTTGTAAAAGGTCCAACCAGGATGAATGCCTGTATAGATTACGTCATTTCTAATTGCAGTAGCATGTTAAGTGATCTTTATAACTTTGACAGTGGTTTGTCGGATCATTTCTGTCAAATGTTTAATTTAAGAATCAATCAAAATGACCGCAGTTTGCGCGTGCCTGAGAAAAATGTAATTCACACTCGACAGTTTAATTGCAACAATTTAAATGAATTTCTTCGCAGGTTTAGAGGCTCGTACGATAACTTAATGAGTGGCGATATAAATGCCGACTTTAACAATTTTTTTGACAGCTTTTGCTGGAGTTTTGAGGTGAGTTTTCCTCTAAAGGCTGTGAGAACTAATTCAAAGAATAATATACGTTTTTCACAGGAACTCTGTTGTGAATTGGATAATCTGGAAAAGCTTAACTGGTTAAAAAACAATACATCTGACACTACTATAAAAATTAAATATTTACAAGCAAAACAAGATATTAATAGGAAAATTATTCAGGAAAAAAAAGCATTTTATCACAATCAGATTATTAAATCAAAAAATAGAATGAGAACCTCCTGGTCTATATTAAATAAGTTTCGGGGTAAATTGTCATCAGACAAAAAAGATATTGTTGTTTACAATAACAATGACGCATTGATTTCGAATCCCTCCGAGGTAGCTTCGGAATTTGGAAGCTACCTATCTTCGGTAATTTCAAACAAATTGAATTGCTACTATGATGGGAAATTCTCCGAAAACTGTACATTATTTAAAAATATCATTGGTAATTCATTTTATTATGAATTTGTGTCAAGCGGTGATATTGAGACCATTGTTAAGAATATGCCTAATAAAAAATCATGTGGATTTGACCATGTGCCTATTAGGCTTATTAAACTTGTTATTGGTGAAATTTCTCATATACTTGCAGAGTTAGTTAATTTGGCGGTATGTTCGGGACGCTTTCCCGACAAATTAAAGAAAGCAATAGTTGTCCCAATTTTTAAAAAGGGACATCCCAATGCGATTGAAAATTATAGACCTATATCCCTATTGAGTTCATTTTCAAAGATTATTGAAAAAAGTGTATATGAAAAGGTTTATTCCTTTATTTCGAAATATAATATACTCACGGATAGGCAACATGGATTTCGTAAAGGGCTCTCAACTGAGACGGGTTGTGCTGATCTGGTTCAGTATTGTAATGAGAAACTTGACAACCAAGAAATTGTTATTTCATTGTCGTTTGACTTGACCCGAGCTTTTGACACAGTCGATAAAAAGTTTGTATCTTTGAAACTTGAACAAATGGGATTAAGGGATCACATTAATACGTTCCTTGTATCATTTCTTTCGGACAGAGAGTTCTCTGTTAGGATAGGCTGATCAATATCCGATAGCTTCAATCAGGACGTAGGGACACCCCAAGGTAGCATCTTGGGGCCGTTGATCTTCCTTCTCTTTGTCAACGATATCCCAGATCACATAAGTCTCGGCCGTGTATTTTTATATGCGGATGACACCACAATTATAGTTTCTGATAAATGTGAAAGTAGATTACATAACAAAATATCAACAGTATTTAATGAATTTACTTCCTGGTGCAATTCGAACAGGCTGATGATTAATCATTCTAAGACAATTTGTATGAATGAGAGAAGTGTTAGAAAGAAGGCCTGTGATATTGACATTAACTTTAATGGCAACACGATTGACTTCTCACCGTGCGTCAGTTTTCTAGGTTTAAACATCGATTGTCACATGTCCTGGAATTCCCATATCGATTTTGTGTCAAAAAAGCTAAACACAAGTGCTTACCTCATAAATAGCCTTAAAAGCTACGTCAACCGAGACGCCCTGTTAAGTGTATACTATGCACTAGTGTTTTCTGCCCTGTCGTGTCATGTAATCATCTGGGGCCAGGCCTCTGACACTCAGAGATTGTTCATTATTCAAAAAAGAATTCTGCGAACAATGTTTGATTTACCATGCAATACCTCCTGTAGAGATACTTTTAAAAATAATAAAATATTAACCGTGTATTCCATATATTTATATAGACTGCTTATCTATATTCATGACAATAAATTGAAATACCCGTCAAATAGAGATTTTCATAATTATGGGACTCGTGCACAGAATAATTTCTCCTTGAGAAAGCATAACTTGGAATCCTTTAAAAAATCTCCTGTATATGCAGGAACAAAAATTTATAATCTTCTATCGCCCAACTTAAAGACTATAAAGAGCATTCTTCAATTTAAAAGAAAGCTGAAAAAATTTTATATTCTGAAGCATTCTATTCGGTAAGTGAATTCATAAATTTCTTGAAGAAGAGACCCTAGAACCCTTTTTGTTGGCCAAACGCTGGTACTGTTAGTGGATTTCTTTTTTGTGTGATATTTTTAGATATGAATGTTGCTTGTATCGATGTATTTACTTAGGTTAGGTTACCATTTATACTGACGTGTTTCTATCTACTATTGTAGTGCTCGAAACCAAATAAATAATTTGAATTTGAATTTGAATTTGAAGATTGGATTGCCTAAGCCCATCGTGCCCCTCAGCCAGTGGCTTAGTAAGAACACATGTGATGGTTTTGAGATATTTCCTATTAAATTTAAGAAGTTCATCGACATCTGAGCCTTTTAGAGGTCAAGATTAAAAGTCTTGGATTGTTTAAGTCCATACTGCTTCTCAGCCAGTGTCTCAGTAAGAACACAGGTGATGGCTTTGAGATGCTACTATTCAATTTAAGAAGCTTATCGACACCTGAGCCTTTCAGTGGTTAAGTTTAAAAGTCTTGGATTGCCTAAGTCCATCCTGCTCCTCGGCCAGTGTCTCAGTAAGAACACATGTGATGGTTTTGAGATGCCTCCTATTTAATTTAAGAAGTTTATCGACATCTGAGCTTTTCAGAGGTCAAGATATAAAAGTCTTGGATTGCCTAAGGCTATCTTGCTCTTCAGCCAGTGCCTCAGTAAGACCACAGGGTATGGTTTTGAGATGCTTCCTATTCAATTTAAGAAGTCTATCGACATCTGAGCCTTTCAGGGGTCAAGATATAGAAATCCTGGATTACCTAGGTGCATCCTGCTTCTCAGCTAGTGTCTCAGAACACAGTTGATGGTTTTGAGAAGCTTCCTTTTCAATTTAAGAAATGTATCGACATATGAGGCATTTAGAAGTAAGGATTAAATGTCTTGGGCTACCTATGTCCATCATGCTTCTCAGCCAGTGTCTCAGTAAGAACATGGGTGATAGTTGTGAGATGCTTCCTATTCAATTTAAGAAGTTTCTCGAGATGTGAGCCTTTCAGAGGTCATGATATAAAAGTCTTGGATTGCTTAAGTCCATCATGCTCTTCAGCCAGTGCCTCAGTAAGAACACAGGTGATGGTTGCAAGATACTTCATATTAAATTTAAGAAGTTTATCGACATATGAACCTTTTAGAAGTCAAAATATAAAATCCTTGGATTTCCTAAGGCCATCCTGCTTCTTTAGCAAGTGCTTCAATAAGAGGTGATGGTTTTGAGATGATTCCTATTCAATTTAAGAAATGTATCAACATCTGAGCCTTTCAGAGGTATAAAAAATTATAGGATTGTCTAAGTCTATCCTGCTCGAGCTATTCGTCACGGAATTTGTAATAAGTCAAACTCTCATCGCGTTGAAAACCAACTCTTATCGCCTTGAATGCCATTATAGCCTGGAACCCATAGCAGGCTAACTCAAGGCTCACCATTTAATCGAGCCGTAGTTGAGCACCTTAATCGACATCTGGGTATCGATGCATGTGGATGGTGTCAATACAAATATATACAAACCCTTGTATCTCTCTAATTTTTAGAAATCAAGGCTTCTGTTGATTTGATTAAAATCTTTAATGCAGGACTGCAGGATCAATATATAGCGCCACAATGACAATTATTAGTTTCCTAATCTGACAAAAATAAATGCAATGCCTCTTTTGCCAACAAAATAATGGCCGATGTGATGTGAAGCGCAAAGTTTGGCAAGTTTTAAAGTCTTTTATTCTGTATGTTTTGAATTACTTTTGGTAACATTATGTTCCTTAGTTATATAGTTTTATGTCAATTAATATTATTACAAAAACATTTTAACATAATTATGGTTTTATAAAGAAAATTGATACAATTTTTGATCTTTGAGGGTACGTGGTATTAAATAGTATCATTCTTCTCGCATAAGTACGTGTTTTTGAATATTTACCGAAATCGTAATATCATAATTATAAAAATCTCCCTATAAATACAACTTTTGTATATAGGAATTTTCCCTTTCTCTGTCTAACACTCTAATTTTACAATACTAAATGTGCAATATCATGCTAGAAACCCAAAATAGCAATAATTAACAAAATGACCGCTGTGAAAGTAAAAAGGCACTGGTAAAGCGTTGGATAGCTATGAACGAAAATAATTTTAAAGTCCTTTTAGGTAATGCTAAAATTGTTATTTTGGATTCTGATGAAAAAGAAATATGCCCGAAGGTGTAAATATCGGCAGTAATGAAGTTGAAAGGAAACTATTGCCCATTGTGATAACCAAAGAATACATGATCTTAAATATAGGTAAAAAAAATTGTATTTAATTGAAGACGAAATAATCAACAAAGAAAAAGAACAGATCAGTATGAACATGAAACAAAAGAAACAGAGCAAAGCGAAACAAAATTAGAAAGTAATTTCCACCAAGTAAATTTAAAAAGAAAGAAAAAGACTGAGGAAATAAAATATGAACAGCATTAGGACCTTTACCAATCTGACAATTATGGAGATGAAAGTTATCAAGGAAATTGTAGTGTAAATGGCATAGAACCCAAGCATAATATTAAACTGAACGAAAAGGTGGTGTTAATAAGTAGGTAAAATAGAAAGAGAGTAGATTTTTAAATCCTTCTAGAAAAATGTAAATAACTGGGAGTAAAAATGTATATTTCTAAATTAGTTAACTGGAAATAAACTGAGAAAGATCTCCCAGTGAAACCTCTCGAAGTTCCGTATCACTGTTTTAGAAATTGAACATTGGAAGCAAATATATTCTTGTCAGCAAAAAAGTAATTTAAAGAATATGTAGTTCAGAACTGGGCTAACAATTCTACGTATGGCAGCCATAAACTTTCAGCAAATAAGACTAACTAACCGCGATGTAAAAACGAGAAAATCATTCAGTTTCTTACAATATTTATAGGCAACAACCCCCTTGCTGAGTAACGATTATTGAAAAAAAAGCATCAACATAAGATTCGCATATCTGTTTAATTTATATCAAGAAATTTGTAAAATTCACATTCATTAATTATGTTAAAATAAAAAATTTAGGATATTCAATTCCAGAAAATATCAACGCGGCATCTGTTTCGAGTATCGAGCCAGAAATTTACCAAAGTGTATAGGAGAAGCACATAAATGACGAGAAGACAAAGGAGAGAAGAACATTGATAAATAAAAAGCTATACATGTTAAATGTCACGCCATATGCATAGATTTACAAGCCGTGAAAACATGTCAATCATTACAAGCCAGTACTTTGCATTTCAAAATCAAGCTTTGTTGCCATATTTATACAGTTTTGATCTGGAAACCAAGGATTTTATTTATTGCTCGCTCGACGAAACCAATACCGGCCTGCTGCCTTCTACATTTGCATCTTAATTGGTCGATTTTTGACACGAATATATTTTGAAAGTCATATGAGATAAGAAAATTCGATCATAATTGTCTCGGATGATTGCACCTATTAAAATCGAAATACCGCTTTAGCGAAAGCTTTGCTTGCTCTTTTCTATCAGTGCAGTGCTAAGATTGGCCAACATTTTTGGTTAAAAGGCCATACCAATATGAAATGTGACAATGATCACATATAACCATCGAGAAAAGTCGAAGAACAAAACCATCTCAATTTCCAATGGCTATACATCAAATCAGAGCGGAAGCTCGATGAAATCTGGTGATGTGTTTAAGTGGTGGTGTGTTTAAGTTTTGATTTTTTTCCAAAATTTTAATTGAAACCTTGGCTACGAATCCATCTGCCCTGGAAATAACCCGCAGAACCTACTGTCGCTGAACTACGAGTTTGAAATAAGAGAAAGAAGACATCTATATAACACTGAGAACATTTTTTACAGCTTTGCCATCGTCCCATAAAAACAGTTAGGAAAATGGAAGAATTTCCAAAACTACACTCAGGAATCCAATCCAAAAAAGTGATCATACCTACAGAAGTTAAAAACCCAATTCATAAAAAATATTGGCCGCCGTTATACGACAATATGTTACATAAATAGTTGAAACTATACAAAGTTTGATTAATTATTCAATATTTTGTGTCACTTAATTATTTACAATTATTTAAATAATATGTAGTCAAAATATTCATTAATCGCAGAAGAAACACACAATAATAAGGTTTAATTTTCTTCTGATTCCTTTAAAGCTTAAGGATATATTAGGCAATGTTTAGCATTCCGTGATACAATTTGCTTCTAATTTAACCGACCATCGTTTACGTTTCGTAGATAGAAATGGTATTACGATTTCAATTGCACAAATAGTATATACGTAAGATAGATATTGAAAACTGGTATGTTATTTTCGAAAAAAAATTATTTAGCTGTAAATGGTCAGGATATACTCTCTCCAGCTACGTACGTGACTACTACTACAATTTAAAATTGAGCACATGATTTAACTCCAACCAGGTTCTATTATTCAGCCGATTGTGAGATTTTATTATTGTCATTTTGTTAGATATAAGACTTTAGTAACTGACGTAATCGCTCCTGTTTGACCAGGAATATACCATTCGATTATTATTATTTATATAAACAAATCGCATGTATACAAATTCAATTCAAATCCCTGCATAATCCTGCGGCTTTCCATTGATAAAAAAATAAATTTCACTAAATATAATCCGAACCTCGAGACATGATTTCAATCAAAATATCTTCAAAGCCCCTATTCTCTAACATTAAAAGTCAAAAACAGCGTTTTAGCCCTCGTAATTACAAAACCCGCAGGATACCAAGTATCGCATCCTGAAATCAATTTAGAAACGTGACGCCTCTCAGACGCCTTCGTGAATTTGGGAGCTTTTAAGCTCCTATTTTAAACCCTGAAGCTGCTCTTGACAGCGCTTGTTGATGCTCTTGTTTTGACTTGGAAACGGAGCGGACTAAGATATTCACTTTTGAAGTCAGAATGAAGTTTTTTTGATAAACATAAATAATATTTTCTAATAAATGGAAGTTTTTTACGCGCGATCCGATGTTATTTATTATACGTCGGTTAGGTACACGTATTAGAAGCTTAATAATATTTGAATTCAACAATTTGATACCCTAAAAGTCTTGTGCTCTAGAACTAAATTATGCCAGAGCACCATAGAATACAAATATTTGTCTGGCATAAAGATATAAAATGAAAAAAATGCGAAATATTGGCTTAAAATACTAGGTTATAAAGAGAGATGACTGAGATGCAGTTATTTCTTAGCAAAATATTTTAATATGTATGGCTAAAAAGAATATTTTGGCACTCAAAAGAAATAGTTCTTGGCACCCTGATGATCTTTTACAGTCATACGCCACTATGCTGTATTAGTCGCTTCTGATTGATGGATTAACGTCACTTTCACTTTATCTGCGGTTCAGTCAGTTTATTCCACTAGGTCTAGATTTTGCGGTTGGAACATAGGCGAATTGCTTTCAATTCCCATAGGGGGCAAGACATGTTTTCTTTATTTTTTTAAGGTTATGTGTGTTTCTTATTGTAAATTTGGATTAGTTTCAGTTAGTTTTGTCTGGTTGCGCCACGGAGCGAGAGAAGCGAGCGGAGGGCCATGCGTGAAGAGTTGACAGTACTCTAAAGTGACGTTAACCCACCAACCAGAAGCGGCTAATAAAGCACAGCGGCCCCTAGGAGTGTAAACGATCGTATTATGCCCCTGATGAAGGCTAGTAGCTGAAACGTCTATGAAAATACATACA
>MU190039.1:20605-46409 GCA_016904865.1 Pissodes strobi
CATTCCGAGTTGCCATGGGATATGGCCCATCAAATCCCATCGTCCTCCTCCAGGCTGGAGAACACTAGAATAGAAAGTCTGGAGCTGATCACTGGGGAGTGATCCAACAAACCCCCATTTTTACCCCTGACAGACTAGGAACCACCAGAGCAATGAGTCTGAGGCCGATGCTTCCAGTGGAAGCGGCCCCATGTGGTAGATAGATGCATACGCCTACTCGCATCGTCCGGTGAAAGACCACCCCACCAGAACTGGGGGGCGCTAAGTGGTTTTCCCAAAACACGTTCCGCTTCCGCGCTGGTGTTCCCGGCTTCCACAGTAGGAATATATGGACATGATGGTGCTTCCAGGATCAAAATATTCCGGAAGTAAACTCCCCGGCCATTCGGATCTCCGGGCGCTAGGTGGCCCTGGGAGCCCTTCATTCCGCATTTCACAGATAGCAAAAATACCGAACCAATATAGAATAGATTTCTGCAACATAAGAGGCCTAAATACAAACATAAATGCGGTACACCAACATCTACAAGCAAATAGACCACACATACTAGCCCTTACAGAAACACTAGTATGTTCCACAACAACAACAGTGAACTACCCCCTATCCTGGTTACGACTTAGATACTCTATTTAGACATAAGTTCGGAATATGCCTTTTTGTACGAAGCGACCTTTCATGTCACCGCGAGGAAACACTCGAACCGAACAACCTTGACGTCATGTGGCTCAAGTTCACCGCCAAGGGATTAACCAAGTTTATATGTTGTCTCTATCGCCCTCCGTACGATAGAGCCTTCCAAAGCTTTTTCTCAACACTAGCTACCACTTTTGACTCAATACAGGTCGATCACCCCAGTTCAGAAATAATCGTTCTGGGAGACTTCAATGCCCACAACACAAACTGGCTCAAACATCACAACAAGACCGACAACGAAGGTAGAGAAGCTGAAGCATTTGCCATCAGCTGCGGGCTTACTCAACTTGTAGACGAACCAACTCGAATCTCAGAGACGGGCGAATTCGCCGCCCTCCTGGATCTTTCTCTAACCACCAATCCTGACCAGTACAAAATTACAGTTGGTCCGCCATTAGGTACTTCCGACCACAAACTTATTACAACGGTTTGTGAATTGCCACTCATACAGAAGGACCCACCATTGCCTCGCAAAATCTGGCATTACAATTCTGCAAACTGGGACGATCTAAGGGAGTTCTACCTAGATTTTTCTTGGCTCGACGTCTGCTTTGGCACTGACGACCCGTCAGTCTGCTGCGAAGAGATCACGCAAGTAATCTCCTCAGGAATGGAAGCATACATCCCAAATTCCATCAAGTTACCATCAAAAGGAAAGCCCTGGTTCGACACAAGATGCGAAAGAGCTGTAGGTAGGAAACAGCAAGCCTACAAGTACTGGCAGCAAAATCAGACCGCTGAAAATCGCAATTATTTTGTCGAAGCGAGAAACGAATGCAAACGTGTGATCGACGAAACTAAGGACAAACACAATCAAAGGATCAGGAATAAACTTTTGGAATGTCCCAGTGGTTCCAGGAATTTCTGGTCGGTAGCAAAGGCAGTAAGTAACCACTTTACAAAGACGTCTCTCCCACCTTTGACTGACGAACGTGGCGTCACGGCGACTACAGCCAAGAAAAAAGCAAACATGCTCGCTAAAATGTTTTCATCGCACTCTACCTTAGACGTCCCCCAAGGCAAGACTCTCCCCACCATATCAAACATCAACCCTACCATGGCAGAAGTCAAGTTTCATCACCATGATATTCGCAAAATCCCTAAAGAACTAGATACGCATAAGACATCAGGGCCGGACGGAATACCTGCCATCGTGCTAAAGAACTGC
This sequence comes from Pissodes strobi, assembly GCA_016904865.1. Taxonomy (NCBI): domain Eukaryota; kingdom Metazoa; phylum Arthropoda; class Insecta; order Coleoptera; family Curculionidae; genus Pissodes; species Pissodes strobi. The sequence goes on from MU190039.1 coordinate 22,468, forward strand.
GCCAACGAACTAACACCCGTTTTTTCCAGGCTTTTTTCTCTTTCTTACGGAAAAGGGATTTACCCATCCTCTTGGAAAGTCGCTCGAGTGCAACCTGTTCCAAAAAAAGGCAAGAAAACCACGCCCTCAAACTATCGCCCAATTGCCTTGCTTCCAATAATCTCCAAAGTCATGGAACGTGTAGTCAACCAGCAACTACTCAAGTACCTCGAGAACAACAGAATAATCAGCGATAACCAATACGGCTATCGCAAAGAGAGATCGACAGGAGATATATTGACCTATGTCAAATTACGGAGAGTCTCGAGCGATTGCGTTGGACATTTCAAAGGCATTCGACAGAGTTTGGCATGACGGACTGCTCAACAAACTGCCGTCCCTCGGACTGCCAGCCTCTCTCTGCACCTGGCTGGCCAGTTTCCTTAAGTACCGATCCCTACACGTTGCAGTCGATGGACATATCTCGGACACATTCACCATCAACGCGGGCGTGCCTCAGGGCGCAATACTTTCACCAACTCTGTTCCTCATCTATATTAATGACCTGCTGATCGAAACGAATAATCCTGTTTACAGTTTTGCAGATGACAGTACCCTTGTCTCCCACTTTAGATTAGAAAAACCCTTACCAGCGACTGAGACTCACCACCGCAGACAGGAGCAGATTACAGCTATTAATCAAGACCTGGCAGCAGAATAACCTCTATTACAACTCTAACCTGAAAGTTCAAACTTGCGGCGACCGAAATTTGGTCCAGTTCAATGCAGCAAAGACCCAAGCAGCAACGTTTACCAAGAGGGCCAATACAGCGGGCCCTGACATCATTATGGCAGGATCGACCATTCCTTCATCCTCGTCAATCGGACTGCTGGATGTCTCGGTCAACAGCAATATGTCATGGCATGACCATGTTGCTAACATCGCAAAATCAGCCTCCCAGAAACTTGGTGCGCTATTTCGCAACAAAAATCTCTATACACCGCAGCAGTTGCTCTTGCTGTACAAAGCGCAAATAAGACCGTGCTTAGAATATTGCTCACATATCTGGAGTGCCGCACCAAAGCACACTCTAAAGCTGCTGGATTCCGTTCAGAAGAGAGCTGTGCGTCTCGTCGGCGACCCGGAGTTGACTCGTAATCTAGATAGTCTGGAACACCGCAGACATGTGGCCGAGATGTCTCTGTTTTACAGATACTTTCACGGCAGATGTTCCCAGGATCTGGCCCGCATCATCCCGCCCCTGGCAACTCCTGCCAGACAGTCACGACAGACGGCAGGAGCGCACCAGTTCGTCGTACAACTAGAAACACCGCTTTACAAGAACTTCTTTGTCTGGCGCATTGCATCACTGTGGAACCTACTTCCAGGACATCTGCTTCCCACTAATTACAACCTACAAGTATTAAAGAACCGTGTCAATCAGCATCTTCGCACACACACCGCTCGTCGAGCGCCATAGGATCTCCCTTTAGTGTGTGTGCCACTGCCATAAAAAAAAATTCCTCGCGCCTAAGTGTCTGGGACCCAAGTAGCTGACGACCCCAACGGCCACGCCAAAATGGCTACACCCGTTCATTTCAAGCCCCTCCCATGGACCTAAAATATAATATTCAAAACGTTTTAGCAGGCATTCCACAAGATATTTTGCAAAATCTCTTTGACCGCCTGTTGCTAAGCGTCTACATTTTTCAGTACAGTTTATTTACCATAAGTGCGTTTAGATAGCGTAGCATTATCAGATGGTTAACAATAATCTATTCCATTCTAAGTATGTTCTAAGTATGTTTATCTATACGCACAAGCCACACCTACTGGTTTTCTAGCCACAAACTAGCGAACTTTAACGGATTGGTCAGTAATATTTGATCGTTATATTGGTCGCTGGGAAACCAGTAGGCGTGGTTTGGTGGCATGGAGGGGATGCGCTGTGGGTATAAATAGCCAGAGTTAGAATAAAACAGTTTAGTTGTCTTCCAATGATGGAGGTGGTTGGTTTGATAAACAAATTAATTATTCGAAATAAGCATATACTAATTAAGATTTACATAGAAATATCTATGAGAACCAAAATACTTTAAAACAAGCTGTTGCATATTCGAATCGCTTTATGTAAATGTTTATATTATATGAAGTAGTCAAAACAGCTCAATCATAATTCCAGATATTTGATAAAAAACCAAACTTGCTAATAAGTTAAGTACCTCAAGTTTAAAAGAAAATAATGTACAAACACTTAATTTGTATTAAACTATTATTTATTTATTTATTTGTACTCCAATCAAAACACAAAATAAATGTAGCTACAATGAAGGAGTGCCTACTAACTAATCTATGAATAAAAACTTAACCTAGTTCTATAAAATATAAACAAATACAAAAAATAGAAAAACAATACATAGTAAAATAAAATATAATATAAAATTCATAACGAGTGCCTTTCCACATTAAGTATAGCTATTTTAAGACTTAACATATTTATATTAAAAAAATCTATATCACAGTGTTTGATTAATTTATTGCATTTATTCATCATAATATCAAGAGGCGAACAACTGGTGAGATTTACATTAAATACATTTAAGGTTCTAGGTCTTAGAATCACCTTAGGAACATTAAACTCTAGTTTATTAATCAGATGAAGGTCACTATATTTGAGATTGTTAACTATGTTATATAAAAAAATTACAGACTGATAATCTCTTCTTTGGCTTAAGGAATTAATATTAAAAGTGGTAAGCATATTTTGATAGGATACAATGTATGGATAAATGTTATACTGTTTCACATAAAGATATCTCAAAAAACGTTTCTGAACCTTTTCTATATGGTTAGAATGAACTTTTTCTTGAGGTGACCAAATTATAGCTGCATACTCTAAATGTGGACGAACTATTGCATTAAACAATCTAATAATTAGAGTATCAATTCTAAAATCTCTGGAATTTCTAATAATAAAACCTAGTGCTTTATACGCTTTTTTGGTAATTATATTTAGGTGATGGATAAATTTAAAATTTGATTGAAAATAGACACCCAAATCCCGGCCATCAGTCTTTCTGGGAATAACAATATCAGAGAGCTTGTATTCATATGTAATAAAGTTATTGTTGCGAGTAAAACTTATAATTTGACACTTATCAATATTAAGACACATTTTGTTCCCTACAAAGCATTTGCTAATGCTATGCAAGTCACTTTGTAAATTTCCACAGTCTTCATGACAACAAATTTGTTTAAAGATTAAAATCATCAGCAAAAACAAGGCTTTCAGAAAACCGAACACAACCAGGTAGGGTGTTAATAAAAATAGCAAATAACATAGGTCCAAGGTTACTACCCTGAGGCACACTCGATCAAGAAATAAAAGACTCCGAAAAAGAATTTCCAACTTTGACTTTTTGATTTCGACCACAAATGTAGGACTTCATGAAGTTGCATGCCGATTCAGAAAAACCAAAATCACGCAATTTATCAATCAATATTCCATGATCTACCCTATCAAACGCCTTTGCACAGTCAGTCAATATAACATCCAATTGGGCCTTGTTTAAGATTGCCTCTGCAGCGGAGTGGGTAAGCACACATAGGTTGGTTACAGTGGAGCGACCAGGTAGGAACCCATGTTGCTGAATAGCAAACTGGTGATAGAAACTCTGTAGTATATCATTATATAAGATGTTTTCAAAGATTTTTGTCATTGCGCTTAGGACACTAATTGGCCTGTAATTCTGTACAGAATTTATATCTTCAGTTTTCTAAATAGGAGTTATAATAGCTGTTTTAAGTTCATTTGGAAATTGATTGTTCTTAATTAAATTAATTAAAACATTAAAAAATTTTGCCAAAGCCTCTAGAGAGAACATCAGCACACCCCTTGAAAATATATGAAGGAATATTATCATTACCAGTAGATTTTTTTGGTTTTAATCTTTTTATGCTATTTTTTACCTGGTCTTCGTTAATGTAAGAGAAATTAAATGTACCACAATTACAAGATACATTAGGTATATCTGATTGTGTGTAAACTGAGGCAAAACAATGCGCAAAGGCATCCGATACAGCTTGGGAGCCGGCAAATGTCTGTTCACCATTCCTCACCTCATCCGGCATGCCCCCAAAGGATTTCCTTGACCCAAAAAAAATGCCAGAAATCTACAGGATTAACATTTATGTTTGATTCCATTTTACTCGTGTTTAGTTTGAGACTTAATTGCAGTTCTTAAGTTTTTAAACTCCAGATTATCTTGCGGACTACCTCCCTCGACCACTCTTAGTTTTTTTGTGCAACTTATTTTTCTTTTGTATTTTTTTAATCAAGTCTAATGAGAAATATGGTGGAAATATTTTAATTTTTGTGTGCTTGACCAACTTTTTTGGAATAGCTTGATAAATGCAAGAATTATAAATGATCATAGAAAGTGTCAAGACATTTGTTAACATTATCACAGTTGATGCCTATGTTTTTCCAGTCAATATTTTTTATTAGGTGGTACAGTAATTTAAAGTCACCCTTTGAGTAATCATAAACATGTACTGGTTTTAAACTATTATTGTTTGATTTATCAGTAAATATCATTGGTATGTCAAAATTAAGGGATGGGTGGTATAGATCCTCTTTTACTAAAGGTTCCTCACACTGCTTTAGATTTTTTATAGATATATTCGAAGTTATAAGATCCAGCTTTTTATGCATATGGTTATTTATATTGTTTTGTTGATCTAGATCATTAAGTGTAAGAAAACTTTCAAGAAGATCACCTTTATTACAGTTTCTTAATCCATTAAAATCTCCTAAAATTAAAATTTTTACGTTACAATCTAAAATTCCTTCAAAAATATTTAAAAAAATTTCGAAACTATCAGCTGTTATGTAAGGTGGTACATACACACAACATAAATAGAAAACATTTTTCCTAACCTTAAACTTTACAAGTAGGAACTCCATATCAGTTTCAATTTCCATATTTTGTACTACAAACTCCTTCTTGATTGCCATCATGACACCACCTCCCCTGCTCATTTCATTTACTCTGTCCCTTCTAAAAACTTGGTAGCTATCGGACAATAATTCGGCATTGCCAATACCATCAGTAAGCCACGTCTCTGTAAGAGCAATAACATAACAATTATAAAACCATATACATTTTAAATGCACTGGCAATATTTAAAAGATGAATCACCATTTTGTCATGAAATACATTTTTAGTATAATATTTAAAACGAATTACCGAAATTTTTTCCTAAATGATATGAAATAGTTTGAATCTTTAAAGAATGGTATGGAACTAGAGTTGATACAATATTTTTTTAAATCCAGAAAATCGCTTGATAATACATTTAGCGACAGGTGGATAAGGAGACTCGATTCCACCGAGTGGACACCCAACTCCCCAGATTTGACTGTTGTCGATTTTATTTTATTATTATTTTTTATGGCAGTGGCACACACACTGAAGGGAGATCCTATGGGACTCGACGAGCAGTGTAGATTTTAATCTGGGGGAAAGAGATGTCCTAGGAGTGAGTTCCACAGTGATGCAGTGCGCCAGAAAAGGGAGTCCTTGTAAAGCGATGCGACAGGCGTTGCTGGAGGCGGGATGTGACGGGTCAAATCCTGGAAACGTCTACCGTGAAAATATATGTAAAACAGGGAGATCTCGGATCTCGGCCATATGTCTGCGGTGTTCCAAACTACCCAGATCTTGGCTCGCCGACGAGATGCACAGCTAACTTCTGAATGGAATCCAGCAGCTTTAGGGTGTGCTTAGGTGCGGCATGCCAGATATGTTAGCAATATTCTAAGCACGGTCTTATTTGCGCTTTGAAGAGCAAGAGCAGCTGCTGCGTTGTATACAGTTTTTTGTTGCGAAATAGCGCACCAAGCTTCTGCGAGGCTGATTTTGCGATGTTAGCAACGTGGTCATGCCAGGACATATTATTGCTTTGTCCCTGACACCCAGTAATCTGATTGACGAGGATGAAGGAATGGTCGATTCTGCCATAATGATGTCAGGGCTCGCCGTATTGGCTTTCTTGGTAAACGTAGCCGCTTGGGCTTTTGCTGCATTGAACTGGACCAAATTTCAGTCGCACCATGTTCGAGCTTTCTCAAGATCCTGAATAATTGTTGTATTCTGCTCGGCTCCTGTCTGTAGTGATAAGTCTCAGCCGCTGGTAAAGGATTTTTTGATCTAAATTGTGAGTACTCTCATCTGAAAAACTGAAACAGGATTATTGGTTTCCGTCAGCAGGTCAATAATATAGATGAGGAAGAGACTTGGTGAAGGTATTGCGACTTGAGGCGCGCCGGCATTATTGGTGAATGTGTCAGAGATTTGTCCGTGCAGAGATTGGCTCCTAAGGAAACTGGCAAGCTAGCTGCAGAGAGAGGCTGACAGTCCGAAGGACGGCAGCTTGTTTAGCAATCCATCATGTCAAGCTTTGTAGAAGGCAAACGAAATATCCAACGCAATCGCTTGAGATTCTCCGTAGTTCTCAATTGCCCTACTCCATATATGAGTGACATAGGCCAATATATCTCCTGTCGATCTCTTTTTGCGAAAGACATATTGGTTATCGCTAATTATTCGGTTGGTCTCGAGGTACTTGAGTAGTTACTGATTGACTATACGTTCCATGACTTTGTAGATTATTGGAAGCAAGCCACTTGAGCCATAGTTTGAGAACCGGGTTTTCTTGCCTCTTTTTGGAACAGGTTGCACTCGAATGAATTTCCAAGAAGATGGGTAAATCCCTTTTTGGTAAGACAAAGAAAAAATTGGTGTTATTTCGTTGGCGCAGTTCTTTAACACGATGGCAGGTATTCCGTCTGGTCCTTGCGATTACATGCTAAGGAGGTTATAATTCCCTTCCATAGACCTAAAAGAAATATTTCAAACATTATGGCAGGGAGTTCAAAGAAAATACTTCAAAATCCATTTGAGCACGTAATACTAAGCGTTGATATACTTATTGAACATAGCTGACAGTCTATTCAGGGAGAAATAATTATTATTGTTAGCTGTAGTGTTTCTAAAGACCAAATTCGAAATACATAGCACTATTTAAATGTCAAATCACCATTTTGTCAAGAAAGTCCAATCACTATTATTAAAAATTCACATTTTGTTAGCACGTAAATGAAAATAAATTGTGGACTGTATCGTTAGGGAAAATATTCTACGCGCTCACATTTATGACAAGAAAGAAAATAAATCCATAGATAATTGTTTCCGACACACACAAATTGCAATGGAATATGAGTACAAGGCACTTACCACGCTTATTTTGACATTCCCAATGAATTTGTACTCGGGGATCCCCTTGTTTCTCAAACTGCTCTATCCACCAACTTCCGCAGATACCATCAAAGGTCCTTATCACGATTTTGAAACACTGGCCTTAATTTTGCTGCTAAAACTTGGATGAAAAACTAATCGGCGACTAGACGCCGTGACCGTTACTGCCGTACTTCTCAATTTACCGTCTTGGCGATTGCGCACGGTTTTTTGTGCCCTGATTTTATTTACAATCTGTGTGCATTCAAATTTAACACGAAAATATATGTCTAATTTTAAGAATTATAAAGAAGATCAATTATGCGCTAACATAAGCCGGCCGCCAAAACACATTGTGTTTTAACAACGTAAAGAAAAGAAAAAAAAATTAAATATACCCAGCAGTTTTCAATCAATTCACTGAAAACTTGTTAAATCCCAAAAGAAACAAAAAACAATATAGAAAAAAAAACCCATCCTAATCTAAAATTAAATAAGCATAGGTTAAGAATTTGGAAGTGGACACAGTTTTATAACTGGTCTACGAAATTGCCCGGTGGCTGTTTTCACTGTAACCACTCGCGTGTGCTTGTCTTCGCCGCTATGAAGCTCGATAACTCGCCCAAGTGGCCATTTTAGAGGAGATTTATTATCGGTTTTAATAAGAACTAAATCATTCAGTTTGATTTTTTCCACTGGGTTAGACCATTTTAAACGTTGTTGCAAGGTATTTAAATATTCTAGAGAATAACGTTTCCAGAAATCAGCGTGTAATTTTTGGATCAGTTGCCAGCGAGAGAGGCGATTTATGTTTAGCTGAGATAAATCAGGCTCGGGAATTACAGAATTTAATGGTTCCAAAGTTAAAAAATGGCCCGGCGTTAGCGGGATCAAATCGTTAGGATCAGAACTTTGTGCACACAAAGGACGAGAATTAAGTAAAGATTTAATTTGACATAGTAAGGTGGTTAATTCTTCAAAGGTTAAACGTTGGTCGCCTACAACGCGCAGTAGGTGTGACTTCACCATTTTGACGCCTGCTTCTGCAAGTCCATTAAAATGGGGTCCTGAAGGAGGACTAAAATGCCATCGAAGGTACAACGTTTCGGATGCTTGTTTGGCATACTCAAGGAATTGGTTGTTGGCACCAACCAGATTGGTTCCATTATCGCTGTAACAGGCAATTACCGTCCCTCGTCTTGCGATAAAACGGCGAAAAGCCGCGACAAAACTGTCGGTAGAAAGTTCTTGCGTGAGCTCCAAATGTATAGCCTTCGTAGATGTACACACAAAAACGCACACATATGACTTAAAAATCTTGGCACCTCGAGTGCGATACATAGTCACAAAAAATGGACCACAAAAATCTATAGCAACGTGTGAAAAGGGCTTTAGTTGTGAAATCCTATGTAAGGGTAAGTCTCCCATTGCAGGGGGAGCATAAAATTTAGGACGAACCTTTAAACAACGCAAGCAGTTAGAAAGAGTTTTTTGAATAGCCTTTCGCGCAGATATAATCCAATATTGTTGTAATATTAAATTATGTAAGGTTTTTAGTCCTGGATGCAAGTATTTTTTATGTGTATATTCGATTATCAAGGTGGTCAAACGGTGAGAGCTCGGTAGCAATAAGGGATGCTTAATCGAAAATGAAATATTCGCTCTTCTTAGACGGCCGCCTGCCCTTAGAAAACCTTCCGAATCAAGAAAAACGGCCAGTTTTCGGAAAGGTTTAGGCAGTAGGTGATTCTTTTTTATTTTAGAAATAATATCAGAAAATATGGAATATTGGACATGCTTTATAAGACACATCAAAGACTTCTGTAGCTCATCATGGGTGGGATTTCCAAACAGTTTGTTAGAAGACGGTTTTAAATTAATTGAAACACGAAAGCAAAATGACAAAATTCTTTGAATTTTTGTAAGTGATGAGTATTTTTCAACTATTTGATCCAAAATGTGGGATTCCACATTCAAGTTTAAGACAATTCGTTTTTCCTCTTTTGTAACTTCTGCATCGTCATCAATTGGTCTAGGAAAAGGACTATTAGGCCACTCGCTTCTTGGCAAAGACAAAAATGAGGGTCCGTTCCACCACATTTCATGAGCTAGTAATTCGGAAGGAGACATTCCACGTGAAGCACAGTCTGCTGCATTGACAGCGGAAGGAACATAACGCCATGATGCAGGTGGGATGATCTCTTGAATGTGGCTCACCCTGTTAGCCACAAAGGTTTTCCACCGGCTCGGTGAAGAATTTAACCAGGAAAGGACGACCTGTGAGTCTGACCAAGCGAATACGTCATCAAAGACAATTTGATCGAAATAAGTGTCTCTTACAAATGCAATCAAATCTGACAGCAGTTTGGCAGCTGTCAATTCGAGTTTGGGTAAAATCAAGGATTTCAATGGGGAGACCCTTCCCTTTGCACAAATAAGAAAAATAGACGTATCGTCCTTTGTTTCGATACGAAAATATACTACGGCACCATAGCCAATATTCGAGGCATCACAGAAACCATGAATTTCACACCTTTGATAATTATTTTGCATGGCACGACGTGGAATTGAGAGCTTTGAAAGCGCTGGAAGTTCGGCCTTGAGCCGAGTCCAAGAAGCGATAATATTTTGGTCAGGGGGTTCATCCCAATCCGTGTTAGAAGTCCATAAGCATTGCATAATATATTTTGCTGAAAGAAGAACAGGGCACAAAAATCCCAAAGGATCGAAAATTCTCCCTATGTCCGATAGAATAGTACGTTTTGTACAGGATTTATCACTCGTTCGGCACTGATAGGAAAACGAATCAGAATAAGGATGCCACTGAAGTCCTAAGACTTTAAGAAAGTGAGGCTCGTCTTTATCGAAGAATAAAGGCATTTGTCGATCGGAATTTGGGACAACAGCCAGCAATTCTGGCGAATTGCTCGCCCATTTTCGGAGCTCAAAGCCTCCAAGTTTTAATAGTTCAATTAGTTCCTTTTGTAACGCCAGGGCAGAAGGAACTGAAGGGCACGTGCCGAGAATGTCGTCTATGTAGACTTGAGTCCTTAGTATCTTGCTTGCATGGGGAAACCGAGATTGCTCTAAATTGGCAAGTTCATTTATCGTACGCATAGCTAGATATGGACTACAGCTTAAGCCAAATGTGACTGTATTTAAAATCCATTCGGACAAAGGTTCTTGAGGCGAAAATCTCCACAGAATTTTTTGATAATGTCGATGTGCAGGTTTGATAAGAACTTGACGAAACATCTGCTTGATGTCTGCTATGAAAACTATAGGATGTAATCGAAAAATAAGAAGAAGGGAGCATATATCTTTTTGTAGTTTTGGCCCAGAAAGTAAAGTATCATTCAAGCTTAGACCTTTAGGACCTTTTGCAGAACCATCAAACACTACCCGTAGTTTTGTGCTTATACTTTCCGGTTTCAACACACAATGGTGGGGTAAGTAGAAAGAAAGTGATGACCTTGGGCTATTTGAAGAAACTAGAGTCATATGACCACTTTTAATGTAATCTTTTAGGAATTCAGAGTATTCCGAATATAATCTAGGATTTTTCAATAGCCTAGACTCAAGCATTGAAAATCTGCGAAAGGCTTGTGGGTAAGTATCGCCCAATTCTGGTTCGGAATTCTTAAAGGGAAGAGAAACGACAAATCTTCCGGAAGGATCTCTAGTGACTGTTTGTTGAAAAATGTTTTCACATTTAATGTCTTCTGGAGAAAAAAATGTTTTTGATGGGATTTGTTCGATTTCCCAGAACTTTGGAATACTTATCTCAAGTGGAACCTCTGACGTTGTAAAAAAGGTCTTGATTTGCAAAGTAGTGTTGGTGGAATTATTTATTCTACCTAGCAAAACCCAGCCGAAAACTGTCTCGATGGCTGTAGGTTGGCCTACAGCACCTACAATTCGGCCATTTCGAAGAATTTGTGTAAATATCTCTGCTCCGAGAAGTAAATCCACAGGGCTTGACAAGAAACATTTCTCATCGGCAAGTTTTAATCCGCTCAAGTGTTCCCAGTCTTTATTTTGTAAGTTAAACGAAGGCATATCTGAGCAGAGTTTTGGAACAACAATTGCATCAAAGGAAAAAGTAGGTTCTGAGAGATTTTTTGGTTTTATTGTACAATGAGTAACCCCTTTAGATGAAAAGGAGGACATCTGGTTTAGCCCTAAAATGGCAGTAGAAAATTGACGTCGAATTAAGTTTAAGCGGCGTACACATTTTTCGCTTATGAAATTGGACTGGCTACCAGAATCAATTAAAATACGGATAGTTTGATAGGCTCCTCTTCCATCGCAAATCTCAACGACAGCAGTGGCTAAGAGGACGGTGCTCTGAGAAGCGAAAGTATTTCCAGCAAGAGTAGATGGCGTATGTTTTACAGTAGAAGAGATTCCTTGGTTATCCTGAGTGACATTATTCGAAGAATCATTGACTGCACTCGAATTTTGATCTGCATTTTTAGAAATATGTAAAACAGAATGGTGTCGATAGCGACAAGTGCGGCAGCGATAAGAAGAATTGCAATTTTGTACATTATGAGAATGGTGCAAGCAATTGAGGCATAAACCATGCTGTTTGGCATAAGCCGTCCTATCACTTGGCGATTTTTCAAGAAATTTAGGACATTTGGAAAGCACATGGCGTTCTTTACACAAATAGCAACTTATATTCGAGCCCTGTATGTCTGCAGGAACCTTATTACAAAGCGAAAATGGTGAACCAGTTTTATTGTAACCCTTTGAAAAATTAAAATTTTTTAAATTTGGTGGGATGTTTTTATTTGATTTAGTGTTTGTTAAATGTTGTACAGACTCGAGAGCCTTGCATTTATTTTCTAAAAATTGATACAAATTATTATAACTTGGGATTGCCCCTGTGCTATGTTGAATCTCGAAATTAGTACGTGTGGTAATGTCTAATTTTTCTAAAAGCATATGAAAGAGTACAAAATCCCACTGATCTGTGTTAAATTTAAGGGCCTTTAAGGCTGCTAAAGATTCTGAAAATGTATTTAAAAGTGCTCTGAAATCTTTGGCACTATCATTTTTTAATGTAACTGCCATAATAGCATTTAAAGCATTTGATGCCAAAAGACGCTTATTTTGGTAACGATTAACCAATTTATCGTAAGCAATGTTGTAATTATCGTTAGTAATTGAAATACCACTAAGCAACTTTAAAGGCTCTTCCTCGAGATACGATAAAAGGTACTGTAATTTCTCGACATTTGACAAATTCACATTCTCATGTATAAGTTTCTTATATAAATCGAAGAAGGTAGGCCAAAGTTTTTGGTCTCCTTTAAAGGTAGGTATAGTGATCATAGGAAGTTTTACACTTGCTTCAACTTTAACCTGACTTTTCTGGCCACTGACAGAAGTTCCAGAAGAAATAGGCTTAGAAATCTGATTAAAAATTAATTTGCAATCGTAATAATACTGATCAACGTCTTTTCTGACCTTATCTTGTGCAAGAAAGTCTGTATCTTCAGTTGTAAGCATGATAATTTCATTATGAAGCTCTTGAAACCTATCGTAAGCTTCTTTTAAATCACTATATCTAACCTCAAATTGTTCGAGAGCAGTAACATCTTTTTGAGCCTTAATAGCAAGTCGGTAAACCTCCACAATTCGACCCGCATAAATGCCTCTTTTAGCTTCCAATCTTTTTATTTCAGACATTTCTTTGAAATAATAGTTAATAAATTAATGGTAAACTTGATGGTCAATACAAGTTATTTTACTGTAGAAAGTATTTTAGTAAATAGAAAACTTGTATAAACCGTTTGAAGAAAGTTGCAACGTAACGCTTAAATAGTCGAAACGCAGCGTAAAGACCCGGACTAATGTTGTAGCAGCAAATATCGCTACGTATTTGGAAATCTAAAAATAGCACGGTCCACGGCGGAGACGAAACCACTGAACGAAATGTGATTGAATGCTAAATGTTGATAAGTGAAATATATTTTATTTATTGTATCTGGTAAAAAACGAGACGGCGCACGATCGCCAGGAAGCGTACAAAACCAGTTGAAAAGGCAATCTGTAGATTGATTGGAATTTTGATATTTGAAATATTTTAAAACAATTTAGCTAATCTCGATCCGGTGAGAAGCGATCAAAAATGTTAGCACGTAAATGAAAATAAATTGTGGACTGTATCGTTAGGGAAAATATTCTACGCGCTCACATTTATGACAAGAAAGAAAATAAATCCATAGATAATTGTTTCCGACACACACAAATTGCAATGGAATATGAGTACAAGGCACTTACCACGCTTATTTTGACATTCCCAATGAATTTGTACTCGGGGATCCCCTTGTTTCTCAAACTTCTCTATCCACCAACTTCCGCAGATACCATCAAAGGTCCTTATCACGATTTTGAAACACTGGCCTTAATTTTGCTGCTAAAACTTGGATGAAAAACTAATCGGCGACTAGACGCCGTGACCGTTACTGCCGTACTTCTCAATTTACCGTCTTGGCGATTGCGCACGGTTTTTTGTGCCCTGATTTTATTTACAATCTGTGTGCATTCAAATTTAACACGAAAATATATGTCTAATTTTAAGAATTATAAAGAAGATCAATTATGCGCTAACACATTTTATATTACAAAATTTAACTAAAAATGTACACAGGCTTTCCATAAATGAAATCAAATACCTACAAGTCTTCTAATTAAGAAATCACTTTGAAAATATTTAATTTGATCGCATCTTAGAAGGATGATATATCGTCTGGTTGTAATAAAAGCAAATAGATCTGTCTTGTACATTGTTTGATCACCTACGATCATTATTCTTTTACAATCAAGCAAATCACTTGATAATACATCTGGCGCCAGGTGGATGGGAAGTCCTGGTGTAACTGATAGGGCACCTTATTCCCCAGATTAGTCAGTTGCAGATTTTTTTGTAATGTTGCGTTAAGTAGAAATATTTAGCTTCTCTACTACAGAACTCGAAGTATTCAAAACGTAATAGAACGGATTCTATAAGAAATGCAAATTAACTTTACCATCTGACATCAAAACTTACTTTTGCACCCAATGCACGTCTCTATAAAAAGTCGGCCTCAGTAGCAGGAGCAGATGATTAAAAGTAACCTATCTTACCTTAACTAAACCTATTGATACCCAAAACGCCCTCCTCTCTATCCCAGCAGTCCACACCCAATGGTTTTCTTTAGCAACTAATATAACGAACTTTGCGGACTAAGGGTCATTACTTTGAATTTCGATCAGTCACTTTAATCGCTCGCTAAATTAATCAGAGTCTTGAATGTGCCACTGTCAGACTCACATTAACATATGTATGTGGGCAGGCTTCCATTCCCTGGTTTAAAAATTGTGTGTGGGCAACCTGTGCATTGCGATATATCGTGAAAATTAGTAAGATTTTTGAAGCTAAGAAATACATTTTTGGAAGAATAGAAGAATAAAAGCATTTCATATTTGAAAATCAACCTCTTTAAGTCGATTGTCACAAAATGCACAATTATGACAATTATTTTCGTTTAGGAATTGAAAACGCTCGAAAAGGGTCGGCTGGAGCCTGGAGCACCATGCAAATACATATTATTATTTTAATTATAATATAAGTAAAGAATAATTATTATCTTGACATTTTTTAGGTGGCGAAGGTACATGGCGAGAATTTCTTACTCTCCCTAATATTTTAAAGGAATTCAATCCAGGACTTAGAGGATATTCCACTGGAACTGGAGAATTTTTGTCATCCAACGCCAAACTTAACGTCGCTTTTCCAGTTGCAGCTGATGCCGATGCTATGAGACAGGCAAAAGTTTTAGTAAGATATTATATAGTTTTAGTACAAAGACAATTGTGTTGTCTTAATATAAATGTTTATTAAATTTTTCGGTTTATCAATGGTCATTTGAAGGTAGCAGATTACAGCTGCAAGTTTTCGGTAACTCAGAGTTAATTTAATGGAAATGTTTATGTATATTCATTATAATCAATTATAATGCTAAAAATGTTGGTATGTTGGCAACACCTTTGAAGACGAATTCAAAAAGCTTTTCAAGAGGCAAGATCATGTCGGCCATTAAAATTAAACCCGCTGCAACCTTGACCTTTCAGTCAGAAAAAAAAATATATTTTAACTGAATTCTAACATCTGTTTGATAAATATAATGAAATGCGAGATAACTTAACTGAGGATTGCTTTACGGATTTTAAAATTATTGAAATTAAAACTTTATTTTTTGGAAATTTTGTATATTTTTCAAGTTCAAGTGCCTTAAAAATTGTAAGATTTGAAAGCTTTTTATAATTACATTTCAAATGGGGCTTGTTCTGAATCTAGATCTGGAAATGGTGAGAGGGTGGCCTTGAAAGACCTCAGCACTTAGGCCCCATTGGACCTCCTGTGCGTCCTCCCTAGGTTAACCAATCCATCTAGACCATCGCACAGCCTAGTGTTGTGATAAAGGCGGAGATGTTGCCCCAGGAGGTTGCTCTGAGAAAAGCCATGGTTGGCCAGCGTTCTTCCAAAATGGATTCCCTTAGTTCCGAAACAGCGTCGCAATTACAGAACAGATGCTCTACTGATTCGTCCTCCTGATCACATCTTCTGCATAGAGATGTCTCGCATAAACTCACTATGTAGAGATATTTCCTTAGCTGGCAGTGGCCAGTCAGAATCCCCGCCATGAGTCGTAGGTTCTTCCTTGACATACCCAGGTATGCCTTTACCGCATACTCATTGGGGTAGCTTAGTAACTTCCTGGCCAGTCAACGCTTAGTTGTTTCATCCCATCTTGTCCTGAAGTCTTGATGGGTGATCTTTTTTCATCATATGTATCAACGTCGCGATGAGTGGGTTTGAAAGGCCAGCTCCCATAATGTTTGAACTGGCCTTTCTAGCGAATTTATCCACTAATTGTTAGTTGCGCACTGTGCATGTCTTTTAACCCAGCACACAGAATTTCTATTTTTGCGGGTGGTATCCTCCAGTGAATTGTGGC
This sequence comes from Pissodes strobi, assembly GCA_016904865.1. Taxonomy (NCBI): domain Eukaryota; kingdom Metazoa; phylum Arthropoda; class Insecta; order Coleoptera; family Curculionidae; genus Pissodes; species Pissodes strobi. Next base: position 38,757 of record MU190039.1, read on the forward strand.
ATTTTAGTACTGAACTGGCTGTAAGTTTAAAACTTTTCAGAGCCAGTAGTGCTTGTCTACTGTCCATGTAGATTTTAATAGTCTTGTCCTCAGTATCATTGATACGCCGCTATGCGAACAGACAGTTCAAACTGAAATATGCTTGCGTGTCCCTCCATTGACCATTTGAGTTCAATTAGCAAGCATCGGGAATAAATTCCACAGCCTGTTCCTTCCTGGGTTTCTGAGCCATCCAGGAAAATGTTAACCGCACATTCGGTTCTAGGCTCATTTGGTTTTATTTGTACATCATATAGTTTGTCGAAGATAAACTTGGGAGGTATACTGTCTACGCTGACCTGCAGTAGTGGCAGTCTTCCGACTGCTCCTTCCCACAGGTGGTGTCTAGTCTCTCCACATTCTACGCTGGGTTATACACTAACGACTCTGAGCCTTAGCAATGTAGTCAGAGTCATCTTCTTTAGGGGCTGCAAGCCCAACATTACTTACATGGTTGGTGTTGTTCTCATAGCTCCCGATATAGTTAGGCAGGCAGTTCTCTGTACCTGACTGAGCTTAAGCATTGTCGTTTTTTGTTGACTCTCGGGCCACCAAACTACGGCTCCATAGGCAGTCATGAGTCTTATGATAGCAGTATAGATCCAAATTACGACCCTGTGTTTCATCCCCTAGGTTTATCCCACGGTCCTGCGTCACTATTCATAAGAAATCTATGCCTTCTTTAGTCTTCGTTCTAAATGAAGATTCAAGGTTAATTTAGAATCGAAGGTGACCCCAAGGTATTTTACCTCAGACGCAAAATTTAGTTGTGTGTTAAGGTGAATCGAAGACCGTAGTGGCTCCGCCCTCCTTTTTCTGGTGAAGAGCACCATCTCCGTCTTCCTGGGGTTTACAGACAGGGAGTGCTCCCTGCACCACTCTTCGACTATCATGTCGCATGAGCATGCTATTTTTTTATCATAGAATCAAAGGTAACAATATAACAACATAATAGCCTAGTCATTTTCTTTTTCTGAACTTTAAAAATTGATGTCTAGTATTTGTAAATTGTATTTCTTTTATACACAGGTTAAAAAGATCAAATCAGACAAGAGTATCGACATGAATAGAGATTGGAAAATGATCACTGTATTTTTCGGCGCCAATGATATATGTTCGGCTCAATGCTACAACAAGGAAGGTGCATCAGCTAGAAGTCACGCAATAAAACTTATGAAGGCATTAGATTATTTATACGAAAAACTACCTAGGACGTTTGTTAATTTAGTTCCAGTATTAGGTAAGCATCGTCAGTAAGTCAAAAGCCCTGGATCGAGCCTATTTCTAGTTAATTTTGTAAACGTCCAAAAGTTCATAGTTCGTAGTTCTGTATTATTGCTATGGTATTGAAGTCCAAATAAGGAGGTGATGTTAGAAATTTTCCTGACGATTTAAAAACATCCGATTCTCTTTGCAGAGGCAAAGAGGATCAGATGTTTAATTTTGAATTAAATTTTCTTCTGGTTTTTGTTTTTATCATATATTTGCTTGTAGTTGAACTACAGTTCTTGGAACAGTTTTCATAGCAAGTGTAATCCATTTATTTTAAGTGTAATTGTAATTGTAAGATCAGAGTCTATAACTTGTAAAATGCTACCCTGGTGCTCTAGGTCTTCTGCTTTATAACCATTATTTTCCTTTCATTCCCGGTGTTAATTTTCTTCATTTTAGTAATAATTGTTTATTTTCTACAAACCTGTCTTATAATTTATTAAAATCGATTGATTTTATCTAAGGAGCAATAACAGAATGCCGTATAGACTACACAGGGCCGGATTAAGGTTCTGCGGGGCCTGGGGCTCAGTTTATATGTAGGGCCCCCTTTGGAGGGGGCCAATAATTTATAGGATACCCAAAATTGGTATAAAGGGAAAAATGTATTATTTTCAGATTTGCACACTCGCGTAAGTAAAAAGCACTGCATAATTCATCATAAACCATATTTATATATTAAAAGTATATTAAAAAATATATGTATATTTACATGGATTTTTTTCTAGCTTTTAAAGTAGAAAATGTTTCTATTATATCATAAAAGTTCAGTGAACACAAAAGATCATTCTCAATACTCATTAAAGTTAAATGGGACAGTCTGTCTTCACCCATACTTGTGCTGTATTTGTTCTTTATGAATGATAATTTTGAAAACGATTTTTCGGTTTCACAGTTAGTGATCGGAATACATAAATAAATCCTTAAAGCTATATAAACTTCCGGAAGCACATCTAACAAATCTTTTTCAATTAAATGGCTTAAATGGAAAGGGACACTGGTGATAGGTTTATTATTTTTTAATGTTTTTAAATATGCAGAAAACTGAAGTAGTTCTTGAACCAAGTTGTATCCTAAATCATCAGAATAGTGAAAAATTAGGTTTCTAGCTTTAGTAGTTATCTCTTCAGCAGAAAGGATGAGTAATTGACCAATGAATCCAAAAATGTCGTTGACTTCCTTGTAAGCTATATTACGTCTTTCAAGCTCGGATCGAATTTTATCTATTATCGGTAGGTACGATTCTATGCGAAATTTATCTTGACCTTGTCGCGGTATTTCTGTTGAACCATCTGCTAATTTTTTGATGCCTCTACGTTCATACCCATCTTTGTAAAACATATTTAAAACTGAATACATACCTTTGGCTTTTTTCTCTAAAGATTCGAATTGGCCTTGTAGGTCGCGAACAAACTCTATCAACGACACTAACGTTTTTTGTCCTGTTATGACATCAAGACCGGGTTTTTGTAGGTACTTAGTTGTGGCATCAAATCGGTCCAACAATTGATTCCAGAACGTAGTCATAAAAGCTGTTGCAAGTCTTGTCATTTTTTTCTTTAATGAAAATGCGTCATCTTTCGTATCTTTTTTTTCTGAAGGGCTATCGGCTAATTGTTGTAAAGCATTGAAAATGCCATCATAATTGCTGACGAGAGATTTTACTGCTTGTTGGCGACAGGACCATCTTGTCACAGAGAGTGACTTTACAACTAATACTTTGTGTTCACTATTTTCTTCATTTTGTTTTTTGATGTTTTTAATTAAAATTTCCCAGCGATGTGTAGATGCAACAAAAAAAGCATATAATTTCTGCAAAAAACCAAAAAAACTTATGGCTTCAACACATTCATCAACGCTAGATTCTCCAACTAAATTTAATGAATGAGCTGCGCAAGGGACATAACGGGCAAGTTCATTCCTTTTCTTGATGTCTGCTTGAAGACCTTTATATTTGCCAGACATGTTACTAGCATTGTCATAAGTTTGTCCTCTGCAATTTTCAATTTTCACGGAGTTGGTAAGTAAAAGAAACAAAATTTCGTCCGCCAGCGATTTTCCTGTATGACTATGAATAGGAACAAAGCAAAGAAATCGTTCTAGAACTTTTCCATTCCAATAGTATCTAAATACAACATACAACTGATCTATATGAGAGAGGTCAGGTGTAGAGTCTACAATTATAGAATAATATTTTGCCTCCTTAATTTCATTTATAATTTTGTCAAACAGTTTTTTGCCCATATGTCTGATCAATTCTTCACAAACGGTCTTAGAGAGATAGGACACTCTGCCTTTGCCCTTGTGTCCAAAATTTTCCAAATGTTGGCATTAAAAAGGGTCGAATTTTGAAATTAATTCTAGAATTCCTAAATAGTTGCCATTATGTGGATAACCTAATCTTTCGTCATCACCTCGAAAAGCTAGACCCCTTTGAGCAATAAATTTGACAACCTCAACAACACGTTTAAAAACATTTTTCCAATACACGATTTCTTTGTTTAATGGTTTTGTTATTTCTACATCTATTTTGGAAGAAAATAAATACGTTTTCCAGGTTAAAAGATTTTTACGATGCTCCACAAAATGCTCGTGAGATTTTACTTTTTCCTCTGCCTTTTTCCAATAAGAAAATCCGGTTGTAAATAATTTTTTTTTATCCGAACAAAACAGTTTACAAACAAAACAATAAACTGATGCATTTGATTTTGAATACATTAACCATTTTCTTACATATGATTCCCCGTTTGATTGTCGACTTTCGAAAAGCTTCACTGATAAAAATCGATTTTGTTTTTCGTATTTTCTTATTGATGCTTCAAACTTTCCATCATTATTTTGGCAGTAATCTGGACCTTTTTTCAAAAAAGCTTGTCTAACATAATCATTCATTTTTGGTGGCCATAATGCTGGGCATTGCTCAATTCTTATTTCTTCCGGATGAAAGACTTCAATTTCAGTTTCAGGCGTCTCCGTTGTTTCTGATTGCTCAACAGTTTCTTGCCCATTGCTGTTTTTATTACTTGTCAAACCGATACTAGTGATGTTACTTGAAGTTGAACACGTAGGCAGTTCTTGATTATCTGGATTTTTATCTAACCCAGACTTTGAACCTGAATGGATCTCGGTCTCGCAAATTCGAAAGAAGTCTGTAACTTTGAGCAATTTTCTAGTTTTATCAATCTTCTCTTCTCGAATCTGTAAATACATTTAAAATGCATATCTTGGAAATAACAAATCTGATAAAATTACAACACTTAGCGCAAAATTAGGAAATCTGGCAACAGTGCCGATATCATTGTTCTATTCCGCATGCCAAAAACTCTTTGTGAAATTTCTTAAGGGAGTAAAATTTAAAGGTCGCGGCACGGCGAGAGGGCACGAAAAAGCGTTACGATGTTTTATTGTGATATCTTTGTTAGTTCAAAAGCAACAATTATGATATTTGCTCTATTACCTTGTCAAGACATAAGCGAAACTTTTATGAAGAATATATATTTTTTTCATTTAGGCCTTCCCTTTTTGTTAATTGAGTGGTATATTTAAAAAAACTACTTTTTAACCAAATCCGTTACGATATGTATAAGGCTAGGGCGTTTAAGTTTAAGAAGTTTCACTTCAGATATGCGCACATAGGGTACAACCTTTTTTTTTTACTACAGATATGAACTTAAGCCGTTTTCACTTATTTAGGCGTTTCGATTTTTTTTACTTACATTTTACATTCCATAATTTACACCCTATAATCTGTCTATTTAAGCTAGGAGACTTTTGTTTATTTTAAAATAGGTTTCATTTCTGAATTTTTATTTGTAATAATCACGCTAATCGACAATAAATTAAAGGTCTTATTAAAATGTATTCTTACCTTACGTTTTGCAGCTCCACTAAGATATTTCCTGCTACTAGACATTTCTGGATTCGAGAATCGAGCACAATTAAAAACTTAACTTTATAAACTGTTTTAGCATTTATCACATGTACGCAGCCACGCACTATTTAAACGAAAGTTTTACGTAATTCAGGATCGAACAAGAAAAATTAAAATCGCGGTCTATTTAAAAGTAAAAACAAAAAGAAAAAAGCCGGCCTGAGAGTTTTGTTATTTTTCTCGCTGTTGCCATCTTGCGGTTTTTCGGGATTTATTTTATTAATAATTAATAATTTTTTATTAATGTTGCCAATATGAATCTTACAAAAAGTTCTTGACGTACCTGGTGTGTTAAAATATCAATAATGTACTAAATTAAATCTTTGAAAAATAAAAATAAAGTTAGTGTAGTAGGTATATAAACATGACAACACTGTAAAATTAAAAGTCAACTACCATCGTGCTGGCAATCCCTTGTTGGAAGATGCTTTTTTATAAAAGCCGCGGCCGCTCTGTGTCGGCTTTCTTTGCGATGATTTCTAATAGTTTGCCGATTTTCACTGCAGGGATTGTTGCAGGGCCTGGATTTTTTTTATTTTAGTAGATATGTGAGGAAATAATATATCGATGTCGTATTGTTTGGAGGCCCCTTGTAATGATGGGGCCAGGGGCTATAGCCCCCATAGCCCCCCCCCCCCTTCCTTAACCCAGGGCTGAGACTACAGATACGTTAATATCATAAAAAACGTCTATGAAAATGCCAAGGCTTGCATAAAACTGCATGACTATACGGAAGATTTTCCCATTGAAAGAGGTGTGAGACAGGGCGATGTTATATCTCCTAAACTTTTTACGACCCTATTGGAATAGATGTTTAAAAATATCGATTTTGAAGATATGGGACTGAACATCAATGGTGAGAGACTGAACCACCTGAGATTTGCGGACGATATTGTCTTGGTTACAGACAGAATTGACGAGGCGAGGGAGATGCTTAGGCGACTGAGTCATGCTTCGGAAACGGCAGGTTTAAAAATCAACTTTAGTAAGACCCAGAGTATGACCAACTTGGTAGTGAGTGAACAAATTTCCCTGGGTTTAAATCATATTGAACAAGTCGTCTCGTATAAATATCTGGGACATGAAATCCTCATAGGCAGAGACAACCAAACCCGGGAGATAGCGCGAAGAATCGGCTTAAGTTGGCCGGCTTTTGGAAAGCTGAGCAACATCCTAAAGTCGGACATTTCAACCTGTCTAAAGAGAAAGGTCTTCAACCAGTGTGTGCTCCTTGTGCTAACGTATGGAGCAGAAACTTTAACAATAACAAAGAAAATCATAAATAAAATTCGCGTAGCACAGAGAGCCATGGAGAGAGCAATGCTGGGCATATCATTGAGGGACAGAGTCTCTAATGTCAGACTTCGCCGAATGCCTGGGGTTACCGATGCAATCGAACGCATAACAACGCTAAAGTGGAACTGGGCTGGACACGTGGCGAGAATGACGGACGGACGATGGACGAGGCTAATTCTGGAGTGGAGACCGCGACAGGAGGCCTTTCGGAACAGAGGTCGCCCACCAACAAGATGGACCGACGATATTAAAAGAATAGAGCCGCACTGGATAAATGCAGCACAAGATCGAGGACGTTGGATTGGGCTACGGGAGGCCTATGTTCAGCGGTGGACGCAGCTAGGCTGAATGATGATGATGATGATGATGATGATGAAGGAGCAATAAATGCTCATTTTACACGTATGGGACATGAAAGCATCGACACTTAGTCTCCATTGGGTCTAAAAAAGCTGTGGTTGGCCAACGTTCTCCCAAATGAATTCTGCTACTTCCGAAACAGCGTCACATTCGCAAAATGCCCCATTCCTTTGTTCTCCTATTCACAACCCTGCACAGAAGTGTCTTGCATAGGCTCATTATGTAGAGATATAAACCACCGTCATAAAAAAATAGGTTCTTTCTAGAATTTTCTCTATAGCTTCATGGCAGGGTCTTCGTAGTTCCATTGCCAATCGGGAGCTAGTTGTTCAAATCCATCTTGCACTCAAGTCTTCATGGGTGGTCACATAATTAACTGAGTAATCGTTGCGAAAGACAGATTTGAGAGGAAAGGTTCAATAATGTTGAAGCCAGCTGCCTTACTTGCCAGTTTATCCGCTAATTTGTTGCCCACACACTGTGCATGTCTCCTAATCCAACAATCCAAAATTTTATTTTTGCTTGTGGCATTCGCCAGTGAATTGTGGTAATCCAGTACTGACTCGGACATAAATTTATTTTCAATCAATCAATCAAAATTTATTCATGTCTTGTCACAAAAGTAACTTACATAAGTCAAAACATATGGTAAAGTACACATTGATATTTACAAATAATTAAATTACAACAATAAAACCTACACTAAAGTAATAAAATTAAACACACTTAGTACTAACTACACTAATAAAACCACA
>JAEQML010051005.1:0-46397 GCA_016904865.1 Pissodes strobi
AATAATAATAATAATAATAATAATAATAATAATAATAATAATAATAATAACTATTATAATTATTTATAATGTGAATGAGGGCTCGTTCGATGAAACAGCTGCTCGAGTGGCTTTTGACCGAAGCCAAGTAGATGGTATTCTGCAACAGCTTACAGTCGATGGCGGAGATTACAAGGTAATAAGGCTGGGAAGAAAAGATAACTCAGGAAAACCTCGCCCAATGAAGGTTGTTTTTGCAAGCCCCAGTATTGCTACCAACTGCCTAAAAAATAAGAGAAAACTTAATGGAAATGTCTTTTTTAATGCAGACCTAACAATAACGCAAAGACAATACAAAAAATGTCGTGAAGAGCTGCAGACATTGCCCATAACTAGGTTATTGAATATGTCAATTAATCTTTGTGAATTTCCTGTCCTTTGGAAGAGTGGTTTCCTGGTTCCTATTGTTAGGTCTGGCAATAGACAGGACATACAGAAGTGTATGCAACCAGTCAAGCATGCCTACATTTTTGTGTCCCTTATATATGATCAGTTTAGTTTTATGTGTAAAGAGATAATAATAAGCGAACAGCATGGTTTTGTTAGGGGGAGGTCTACGGTGACAAACTTGTTGATCTACCAGTCGGATCTTTTGAGGGCTTTGGAGAAAGGCTATCAGGTAGACTCGATTTACACTGATTTCTCCAAGGCCTTTGACAGGATCGATCATGGTTTTCTTTTGGCAAAATTAAAAGCGACGGGTTTTAGGGACAATACTATTAAATGGTTAAAAAGTTATTTGGAAGATCGATCTATGAGGGTTAAAATTTCTAGCTTTGTCTCTGGAGAATTTACGTCCACTTCTGGGGTACCGCAAGGAGCTCATATAGCTCCCCTTCTTTTTAATTTGTTTGTTAACGACATTTTTAATTATGTCCAGAAGTCGAAATTTTTGATGTTTGCTGATGATGTCAAAATTTACAATATAATAGGTTTGTTCTAGCATGAAATCTCGGACGGTTTGAAGCCTCCGGAGTTTGCGCATAGCAATAAAAGCGACGCTTATATCGCTATGCGCAAACTCCGGATGGCTTCAAACCGTCCGAAATGTCCTGCTAGAACAAACCTAATAAGTGTTCCGATCAGTGTTCCCAGTATGGGCGCTTTAGCGCCAATTGGGCGATTTCAAAAGATAATTTCCGCCCAAAATTTTTCAGTTGGCGCTGGGCGCCCAATTGGGCGATACTGCTTGCGGCAAAATCGATTTTCAAAATAATGATGTTCCGGATCCACCAACCCGGTCGACTATTCCGATCTCAATCGCTCCCTACTTTTCGAAAACGCCTAGAGCCAAATTGATTGATGTTGGGAAATCTTTAAAGTCAAACGAGTTTATTTCTAAACAGTTTCAGTGGCATGTTATAGACAGAGAAGCAAATAGTCTCACGTACTTGAATTGACATATTGAGAATACTTTTCGAAAACGCCTAGAGCCCAATTGGTTGGTGTTGGGAAATCTTTAATGTTAAACGAGTTTTTTCTAAACTGTTTCAGTGGCATGCCTTAGACAGAGAAGCAAATACTTTCGCGCACTTGAATTAACATACTGTACTTATAATTTAATTAAAATTATCTTAATACTATCTTAATCTAAAATTATAGTACTAGCATTGTCTTTATAAGTCAATGGTACTAGTAAGTAGTATATAATTTATAATATTATTATTAAACAAACAAAATGGGTAAATATACTAAATATAGGAAATTTTAGGAAAGAATGGTTGAACTGTTGAACATTCCCATGATACAAAGAATACACTTTGTATCATGGAACATTCCCATGTTTAAAGGTGCCTGTGATCTGATTGGTTGGAATCCGGTCCATTTGATAACGCCATCTGTAAAATATGTAAAATAGAGCTGCGTGCTCAAAAAGCAGACCTTATGAGGCATGTCTAGCAAGCTAGTGTATTAAGTTCGGAATTCCAACCTAACCGATAACAACCGAATAATTTGATTATTTCAGAAGACACATTTTTTTTTCTGGCAATTGCCCCGCAGCAACGCCATAAACTATAAACAAAGAATACATTTATTTTTCCTTTGAAAATGAAAATATGTTCCCTTGTCTCTGAAGAGGTGTCAATATCTGCCTGACCCCGTCTAATAAGCATGCGCAGTAAGAAATTTGCATTATGCAATTACACATAATATTAAAAATAAAAGACATGATGTGCACCGGAATCGAACCCGGGCCGCCGCGCGCCGTATACCAGACATCATCCAAGCACTAGGCTACGAACCAGTTGACAACAACTCGCTAGAACCTAAAGATATGGAGAACGTAATGCGCGCGCAACCTTAAAGCCCTCTGATGTGGTAAGGGAAACGTCTATTAATCTGCCAGAGTATCTCGGTCCCCGTAGACGCTATTATAATTTTTAGGCGCTTTGGGCGCCAAGGTCACTGACGTTTGGCGCTCTCGATTCTCAAAATACTGGCAACACTGGATCCGATTGACATATGGTACCTTCAGGAGGAGCATTATAAGATCCTTTACACAAAGAGTGCAGTATATAAAAATCGGCCTTTCTCATTGGTCGATCCGCATGGCCCTCCGCTCGCTTCGGGGGCTCAATAAAAGGAAACTAACCAGGTGCTAACCCAATCTAACCCAAGACATACCCAAAATCAAGAAAAAAAGCTGTTTAGAAACATAATCTTTAAAAAAAATAAAAAAAAGCAACGGGATTCGAACCCGCGTTTTCCAGGTGAGACCCAACGACCTAAACCTCTACACCAAAAGAGTTTATTTATTTATTTATTTATTTATTTATAAATAGTTGCCTTATGATACTTGATATTTGACCTAAAACTAATAACAAACTTAACAATATATACATATTTACAAATAAATACCTATATACTACCGACTAAGGTGGTAACAAGCTAACAAGCGTCCACCTGAACCTAAGATAATTAAATAACTGACATGACAAAAATTTTAACTAAATGATTATTCTAACACTGCACTTTTTGTATTCTTCGGCTTCATGCAGTCCTTCCTGGGTTGGGGGTGGGGGGGGGGGGGGGGGGGTGCGTCCTAGTGTCCTAGTCCTTGTTCCTGAGTTATAGCATCACCTCGTGGATTACATTGTGGATTTTCCTGAACGGCATCTCTTCTATTGTTAGTGTCCCAATGTTCCTGGTTAGTTCCTGTGTCCTCGTCGTGTGCCTGAAGAACTCCGTGGCTTGTTCCTGCAGTCCCTGTCCCAGTGGCCTTGTTCCGGATTCTCTGTACAGTGTCCTCGTTGTCTTGAAGTCTTCCCATCTGTAGTTCATGATTGTGCGTAGCATCTTCCGTTCCAGCGTGTGTAGCTTCTCCTGGTGGGTCTTGGCTGCGGAACTCCAAACCGTACATGATGATTGGCCTAACGTATGCGTTGTACAGTCTGATCTTGATGTCTTTGTCCAGTCTTGACTGCGGCGAGATGTATGGGAAGATTATGTTTGCTGCTATTCCTGCTTTCCTCCTGGTTCCTTGTATGTGATCCTTGAATGTCAGCTTCCTGTCCAATGTGACTCGTAGGTACTTGACTGTGTCCGTGTCCTCGATTCTTGTCCCGTTGATAGTGATGTGTGTCCTTGTCCTCCTGTTCTTCTGGTTGAAGTTGATTAGCTGCGTTTTGGTCTCGTTTATCTTCAACTTCCACTTCTTGAAGTATTCTGCTATCATCCTGACGTGTTGTTCTATTCGTTGCGTTCCTTCCATCTGCTGTGTGGATGATGTGAATACTGCTACGTCGTCTGCAAAGAGTGCTATCTGGTTATTTTGCTTCCTGGGTACGTCGTTGATGTAGATGTTGAACAGCGTCGGCGATATCACGCTTCCTTGGGGGAGTCCTTGCCTTATTGTCCTTGTCCTTGATTCTGTCCTGTTGATCAGTGTTGTTGTTGTCCTGTCCTTTAGGTAGCTCATGATGGTCTTCGTGATTGCTGGTGCGATTCCTGCTTCGTGCATCTTGGTTGCCATGGCTTCTCTCCATACTGTGTCGTAGGCTTTCTCTAGGTCCAGTAGTGCCGCTGTTGTCGTCTTCTTGGTATTGTTTGCTATCATTGCGTGGTCCACTATCCTGGCAAGTTGCATGGCAGTTGATTTCCCCTGCTGGAATCCGAATTGTTCCGGGATGATGACTTCTAGTCTTTGGAGCTCCGTGTTGATCCTCTTGTTTAGCACTCTTTCGTATATCTTCCCTAGCGTGGGTAGTAGGTAGTAGTGATATCGGCCTGTACGACGCTGTTTGTGTCCTGTCCTTTCCTGGTTTGGGGATGACGATAATCCTGGCTGTTTTCCATGCCCTTGGGAAGTAGTGTAGTCTTATTGCTGCGTTGATGATGTACGTCAGCTGGACAATGGCTTTGTTTGGCAGGAACTTGGCATCCTTCATGACTATTCCGTCCACTCCTGGTGCTTTGTATGTCCTGGCTCTCTTGATGATCCTCTTCAGTTCTCGGGGGCTGGTGATTATCCTGTCCGTGTCCTGCGGCGGCAGTGCTTCGATCGCGTCTATTGTCCTCTGAACTCTTCTTCGTGTTCTGTCATCTGATAGGTACCACAAGAGCTCTCGATAGAAATTGATTGCATCACGCAGACATCCCGTAATACGAGATGGATCGACCAATAGGAGAGGTCGATTTTTTACATAGTGCACTATTTGTGTAAAGGATCTTTAAATGCTCAGGGCGACTTGAATAGGTTTGCAGTGTGGGCTAATTTGAACTCATTAAGCCTTAATGTCTCTAAATGTCACTATATATCTTTTTTTAGGAGAACCAGGAAATTCAATTCACATAATGTGATTCAATTCCTTGTACAGTATCAATAATAGTGCGTTGCAGCTGAGGCACAAAGTTAGGGATCTGGGTGTTTTGTTTGATGAACAGATTAATTTTGTAGAACACATAAATTCGGTTACATCCAGAGCCTTAAAGGCACTAGGTTTTATTTATAGAAACACCTCATGTCATGTATGTCAGTTGGTGGAACTCGCGGATGCTGTGACAGTATCGCTACATTCCATGCCATATTTCACTCTTCGAATGGCCCTCCGCTCGCTACCGCTTGCTACGGGGGCTCAAGAAAAGGAAACTAACCAGGTGCTGACCCAATCTAACCCAAGACATACCCAAAAACAAGAAAAAACAGTTTAGAAACATAACCTTAAAAAAAATTTTAAAACACCGACGGGGTTTGAACTCGAGTCGCCGAAGTGAAGGCTAATCATGCAAACCCCTAGACCACCTGGGCACATACAAACGATTGGTTGCATCACGAAGACATGACGCGCAGGTGCGCGCGCACGCATAGAATGTAGCGATACTGTCACAGCATCCGCGAGTGTTGGTGGATACAGGCTTGTATTGTACTCTGGTTAGATCTGTATTGGAGTATGCAGCTATAGTTTGGTAGCCATTTCATGATGTTCATAGAATTAGGCTGGATAAAGTCCAGAACAAATTTTTACGTCAAGTATCATTCCGATATCCCAGATAAACCCACACCAGATGCAAAAGATCGGCTAATTCCTGGCCAGCCAACTTTAACCTTGACGTGGCGGTTATATGCGGCCTGCACCAAATAATCTGTATATGATTATAGAATTGTTCTTCAAAATTAAAATAGTTGGTCTGCACCAATTAAATGAAAATACGTTTTCATTTGGTGGACTGGTTCAGGAATAATAACAATTTGCAATAGCCACTCACTTTCTTTTTTCCCAACAGGCGGTCATGGAAATCTTGTGTTATTATGGCTGTTCTGACTTTTTTACAGAAATTTCCATAATACGCTTTAATGTATGCCGATTTAACAATGAAAATATATCTGTTATCCTAATATAGGACCTCAAATAGTGAAAAAATGCATGCTACATTTGCCACATGACGTCATACGCATGAGTGATCGTGTTAGTTTGTTTATTTAAACTTAAATTTGATTATAAGGTATCGGAATCGGTTCAAATGACTAAAATAAATTGGAACTAACTGAAACTAACTGAATGTTGATTGAACGACTAACCAAAGCTAGCCAAAAATATCCAAAAGCACCAAAACTGGCTAAACCGTCTCGGAACAGGTTACAAACATTAAAATAAGTTAAAACTAACCAAAACGAGCCAAATTTTAAAGACTAACAAAACTAACCAAAAACATTATATTTGATTAAAGCATATCAAAACCGATTCAAATGACTAATATATAATGGAACTAGCTAAAAGTAACCGAAAGTTGATGGAATAACTAACCAAAAGCAAATAAAAGCACCAAAACGGGCTAAAATATATCGGAACAGATTCAAAATATTAAAGTAAGTTAGAACTAATACAAATTAACCGAATATTGGCGACTAACTTAAACTAACCAAAAACATTAAAATTGGTTATAACGTATCGGAACTGGTTCAAATGACTAAAATAATTTAAAACTAAGTAAAATCAACCAAAAGTTGATTGAACGACCAACCAAAGCTAACAAAAGCACCAAAAAGGGCTAAAACGTATCGGCACAGAATAAAAATATTACTGGCGACAAACTTAAATTGTCCAAAAACATTTAAACTGGTTATAACGTAGCGCAGCCGGTTCAAATGACGAAAATAAATTGGAACTAACTAAAAGTAACCGAAAGTGGATTGAATGACTAACCAAAACTAACCAAAAAAAACTAAAATTGGTAATAGTATAGGAGCCGGATCAAATGACTAAAATAACTAACCCAAACTAACCCAAACTAACTGAAATTAACCAAAAGTTAGTTAAACGACTAACCAAAACTAACCAAACTAACCAAAATCACCAGAATGGCTAATTTTCCGTTACTTTTTATTTTTGTTTAGTCGTCTGAACCACTTCCGATACGTTATACCCAATTTTAGTGTTTTTGGTTAGTCACCAAAAATTCGGTTAATTTGTATTAGTTTTAACTTACTTCCATAGTTTTAATCTATTTCGAAACGTTTTAGCCCGTGTTGTTGCTTTTAGTTACTTTTAGTTGGTAATTCAATCAACATTCGGTTACTTTCAGCCAGTTCGAATTTATTTTAGTCAATTGAACAGGTTCCGATATGCTATAACCAATTTAAACGTTTTTGCTTAATTTTGGTTAGTCGCCAAAATTCGGTTAATTTGGGTTAGTTACTTATTTTAATATCTTTAACCAGTTCCGATAGGTTTAGTCCTTTTTGGTGTTTATGGTTACTTTTGATTAGTTTTGGTTAGTAATTCGGTTAATTTGGGTTAGTTACGGATTTTAATAACCTTAATCAGTTCCGATGCGTTTTAGCCCCTTTTGGTGTTTATGGTTACTTTTCATTAGTTTTGGTTAGCCATTTAATCAGTTTTCAGTTAGTTTTAGTTAGTTTTAATTTATTTCAGTCATTTAAACCGGATCCTATACATCATAACCAATTTTAATGTTTTGATCAATTTTAATAAGTCGCCAAAATTCGGTTAGGTACTTAATTAAAGTTAGTTTCAACTTACCTTCATATTTTTAATATGTTCCGATATGTTTTAGCCCTTTCTGATGCTTTTGGTTAGTCTTGGTTAGTCGTTCAATCAACTGTCAGTTAATTTCAGTTAGTTTTAATTTACTTTAATCATCTTAACCAGTTCCGATACGTTATAAACAATTTTAGTGTTTTTGGTTATGTTTGGTTAGTCACCAAAATTCGGTTAATTTGGGTTAGTTTTAATATTTTTAGTCTATTTCGATACGTTTTAGTCCGATTTGATGCTTCTACTTTCTTTTGGTTAGTTTTGGTCAGTCGTTCAATCAACTTTAGGTATAATTCAGTTAGTTCCAATTTATTTTAGTCATATATACCGAGACATTATAAGCATTTTTAATGTTTCTGGTTAGTCACCAAAATTCGGTTAATTTGAGTTAGTATGAACTTACTTCAATATTTTTAATCTATTTCGATGCGTTTTAGCCCGTTTTGGTGCTTTTGGTTACATTTGGTTAGTTAGTCGTTCAATCAACTTTCGGTAAAGTTCAGTTAGTTTTAATTTATTTTAGTCCTTTGTAGCGGTTCCGGTACGTTATAAGCAGTTTTAATGTGTTTGGTTAGTTTTGGTTAGTCGCCAAAATTCGGTTAATTTAGGTTAGTTTTAACTTAATATTTGTAATCTGTTCTGATAAGTTTTAGCCCGTTTTGGTGCTTCTAGTTACCTTTGGTTAGTTTTGGTTAGTCATTCAATTAACTTTCGTTTACTTTCAGTTCCAAATTATTTTAGTCACTTGAATAGGTTTCGATACGTTATAATCAAATTTAATGTTTGTAGTTTGTTTTCGTTAGTCGCCAAAATTCGGTTCGTTTTGGTTAGTTTTAACTTACTTTAATTTTTGTAACCTGTTCCGATAAGTTTTAGCCCGTTTTGGCGCTTATGGTTAGTTTTGGTTAGTGGGCCAATCATATTTCGGCTAGTTTCAGTTAGGTCCAATTTATTTTTGTTATTTGAACCGGTTCCGACACGTTATAATCAAATTTAATGTTTTCGGTTAGTTTTGGTTAGTCGCCAAAATTCGGTTCATTTTGATTACTTTTAACTTACTTTAATTTTTGTAACCTGTTCCGATATGTTTTAGCCCGTCTTGGTGCTTTTGGTTAGTCGTTCAATAAACTTTCGGTTAGTTTCAGTTAGTTCCAATTTGTTTTAGCCATTTGAACCGATTTCGATATGTTATAATCAAATTTAGGTTTAAATAAACAAACTAACACGATCTCTCAGCGTATGACGTCATGAATGGGGCAAATGTAGCATGGACTTTTTCACGATTTGAGGCCCTATACTAGGTAAACAGAAACATTTTCAATCTTAAAATGCATTTGTAGATTGTCAGACATGCAGAATTGGTTGGTTAAAAGAAAAGTTCCGATATCATAATAATAAAAATTTATCCCATATGTGGCCAATATTCTGGCGGACACTGTATAACATTAATTGGATTTAAAAAAGGTTTAACTATAACATTGTGTCTGCCAGTGCATTAAACAACATTTATACATAACTTTCAGGATCGCGCGGTAATTTAAATAATGTTTTTTCGCCACCGCTTCTAGTAGAACAATTCATATAAAGGCCCTTATAACCAGGCATTTTTAACAAAATTAAAATAAAGATTAATTATTTTTCGTAACGCTCTCGGACTAAACCAAAACACTCGCGTGGCTCGCGTTTAGAATTACACTAGAGCTTGCCCTGACTATTTCTTGGGATGGCTGGCCATCCCGAGGAGGCGGAGCTTTAAACGAATTCTTGTTTCATGCGTTAGGTGGGAGGTTTCGCATCTGGTGTGGGTTTATCTGGGCCGATATAATATTCCAATTACGATGAACGGTAAAAACCAAATATAATTTTCAATATAGAATTTCTAGTTCATTACGTGAATTTTGACCTGCTAAAGCTAAACGAAGCAAATGTAGATGTTAAATTGAACGAGATTTAAAGAAAGTGAAGCAATCTTGACACTAATAGGTGCGTACCTATAAATAAAAATTTGATGGTTATTATAAAGTAAAATATTGGCCAGGAAAAATTTAAAATATTCATATAAAGATCGTATTTAAAATAGAAAAACAAAACAATCAAACACAATATAAAGTGGATTTTAAAAAAATATTTTTAACACAAATCGCAATTTGAAAAATAAATTTATAGCAATACAACTGTTTTTCGTAAAAACTATTCTTTAATAAAAATCGAAATATTAATAAAAATAAACAAAACAACAGAAAATAGTTGAATGGGCCGGGTTTTTATTTCTGTCGGTCGATGCGAAAAGCCTTGGCAATTTCCCTAGATCCCATATTAGTATATATGATCTAGGGCTATTTCGTTCATTCGTTCTCATTATCACTCTTCGGTTTAGTTCAACTGATCGAATCATTTCGAATCAGCTGATTGAAACGTTTAGTTCACACACGGGATTCAATCTTTTGAACTAGTTCGGTCGTGAACTATACAACACTAATTCGGAGAATTCTTAATCTTAACATGGATACACTTAGTGATAGAAGGTGCTCCTCTGATTTGTGTTTTCTTTTTAAAATCATAAACGGTTTAATTGTCTGCCCTGCATTGTTAGAGCTCGTCAAGGGTTCCCGGCAGATCTTTAAGACATACAGATCCGGCAATTCCTCAGTGAGTAGACACAGAATAGCCAAGAATTGTTGGCTATTCTGTGGAGTAGAGCAATGAGATTTCTGAATGAACACAGTGATATTGACCCATTTGTTTTGTCTTTAATTTAAGTATAAAATATTGAGCAGACTCTAGCATAACTTATTTAAGACGTTGATATTTGTAATAACTGTTACCTGTTCTTAGGTTCTAAATTTACTGTTTTATAAAGTTAGTCATAGATATAATATTGTATGTATCTTAAATTGTAATGGGGTGATCCCGTATGTACTGCATAAATAAAAAAAATAAAATAAAATAATAATAAAAACGTTTATTACTTACAATGATACATATGTATTTATAAAAATGATATCTATCTTAATATGAGTATGTTTCATTCACTGCAACTTCATATTTTTCAATTTACTTTCAGATTAACATTTTTAAGATAATTGCGTTCCTGTGGAGCTTCATCCGAGAAAATGGTTACTTTTCTCAGATTTCATTTGAACTTGAGCCGTAATATATTTGACAATGTTGGAGTATCAGCACCACAAACTGAGAGGACTTATACCCTTTTCGCTTGTTACTGAAACCTAAAAATAAAACCTATTAACAAAAAATTTGCTATTGCATTTGTCATATTATGATTAAGTACCTCACCTTCGGACATGGACTCAGGTGCGGAGTGGTGTGAAGTTAGGTAGGGTAGGGGGACAAAGTGTTGGATAGTGGATGGAAAGGTATATTATTAGGTAAGAAAATAAAAGTGGTGGGAACCAATGGAGAAATCACAACTGGGGACTGGGTTAGATAATCAATCTACCTACTTCATTGGCGTAATGCAAGAATTAGATTGATCTCTTAGTTGCGTTTTTAAACATTTTAATGCATTTTTTGAGCGCTTCATTATATTGGACACCTCAAATAATTAAAAATAAAACCTGTTAACAAAAATTTGCTATTGCATTTGTCATTTGATTAAGTATCTCACCTTACACAATCTAAGGAATTCAAAAGAGGAATATAGAAGGCACTGCATCCTGTTTCAAGAGGTTTTTATTTGCTGGTGACTCCAAATAATCATCTTTTCTAAAATGCTTACTACATATGACAGTATAGGCAGTAGGATTAAAATCTATTCGCCGAATTGCTGTTATCCATAACTGCACTATTTCGGGATTTCTAAATGGAAATCTAAAACAAATTTAATTACACACAATAATATGAAAAATCCATCAAAATTAAATATCACATCTTATTTAATAATGGTAAACAAATTGATTAATGGAAATAAAAAAGCAGGTACACAGCCACTACTGACTCCAAAACAATGCCATTGAACTGGACTGCAACTGGTGTCGACAGTAGATTGACTTCTGGCAGGATATAATATAATGGTATTGCGTATTGCAGTATTGCAAATTTGTGACACCTGTTCAGTAATATGTGAATCGGGACCAAGATTACAGGAATAATGAAAAATAAATAAAATATCTATGATTATATTCATTTGTTAGAGAAAAAAATATGAGCAGAGACAAACCACGAATTGTCTCTGATATGGGTAGTATTGGGTACATAAAAAATTTACTGAAATATTTCATATTCTCAGGCTTTATTCTTTTTAGGTGGGTCAAAAACTCAATACTTATTTAGTTTGTTTTTGTAAAATATTTGATATGCCAATATTATTTCAGTCAGCAAATAATTTTCACAATTATGCCCAGGAAATAAATAATTGTTCCTAAGTCAACAGTTTTTTTGATTTTATTTTTGTCTTTCTGGACCAGATGGCACTCCTCCTATTTTTATTTACAGCTGTCGTTTCGTTTTGTGTTCAATTCTTTGTAAAATATATAACACCTCTTTAAGCAAAGGGCAGTTCCCTGACTATTGGAGGATGAGCTTCGTTACACCAATGTTTAAGAATGGAGACAGAAATAGAGTTGAGAACTATAGGGGTATTAGTAAGATCTCATTGTTTAGTAAAATGCTTGAAAAGATAGTACATATTAAACTTCTGCCGTTTTTTAACCAAAAGCTATGCCCTGAATAACACGGTTTTATTAGTAAACGATTCACTGTCTCTAATTTGATGGTCTATACTGACTACCTGACGGAGGCCTTGGAGAGGAAGTGCCAGATTAATTCTGTTTACACCGATTTCTCCAAGGCCCTTGGACAGGGTTAACCACGATATCCTCCTTCAAAAATTAAACAATTATGGTGTTTCGGGTTGTCTTTGGGACTGGTTGAAAAGTTATCTTTTGGGCAGAAGATTTGTGGTGGCTGTGGGAGATGTTTTGTCTGAGGTTGTAAATAATGCTATGACTGCGGTTCCGCAAGGTGGTCATCTGTCGGCATTACTGTTTGATCTGTGTATTAATGATTTATCAAAAATTATAAAAAAAAATGTTATCTTTTGCTTTATGCAGATGACTGCAAAATATTCAGGTCAATTAGGGATGTCTCTGACTGTGTCCATCTGCAGGTTGATTTGGATAGGTTAGGAGAATGGTGTTTTGGAAATAGATTAGATTTGAATATTGAAAAATGTAACATCATGTCTTTTTATAGAGTTCATAATCCTTTAATTTATAATTACTCTTTAAATGGTAAAGTTTTGAGATCGGTGGATTCTGTTAAGGATCTTGGGGTCACATTAGATACAAAACTGTGATTTAACCTTCATATAGAACTTATTACAAACAAAGCCTTAAAACTATTAGGATTCATTAATAGATGCCTTAGCGAATTTAACAACATATATTGCTTCAAGGCTCTTTACTGTTCTTTAGTTCGCGCGATTATAAAGATATGATTGAAGAAATTCAAAGAAAATTCCTAAGTGATTAACTTTAAACTACAAATTCCCCTAGAGCAGCTCGACTATCAACTCTTACAGACATTGCTGAACATCGATTCTCTGGAAGACCGAAGAGCTTTGTTGGATGTCAGATATCTTTTCAAAATTATGACTGGCAAAGTGGATTGTCCCTATCTCCTCGAAAGGGTTCCGTTTGCTGTTCCTCAGAGAGTGACTCGTAACCATGATCTTCTTGTTGAGGGTCGTCATATTACAAATTATGGCCAGTTTGGCCCAATCACAAGAATGATTAGACAGATCAATCAGCTGGATTTGGATCCATTAAATTTAATATTGCCTCAATTTGATAGACTTGCAAAATCAATTATTTGTGGTCGCTCATGGCACTAGGCTTGGTCATTTGGATTTTTGGCTCTATATGTGCTTAAATTTTAAATTTTTGTATGTTTATTGATTTAGTACCTATGTAATGTGTCTTAGATATGTGTAGTAAGATTTTGACTTTTATTCTAGATTGCATTATGTAATTATTATAGCTTATATTAAGGTTTTATTTTGTAAATGGATTGCCGTGTAACTTGAATAAATAAATAAATAAATAAAAAGCAGGTACACAGCCACTACCGACTCCAAAACAATGCCATTGAACTGGACTGCAACTGGTGTCGACAGTAGATTGATTTCTGGCAGGATATAATGGTATTGCATATTGCAGTATTGCAAATTTGTGACACCTGTTCAGAAATATGTGAATCCGGACCAAGATTACAGGAATAATGAAAAATAAATAAAATATCTATGATTATATTCATTTGTTAGCGGAAAAAAAATTCTGGGCAGAGACAATCCATGAATTGTCTCTGATATGGGTAGTATTGGGTACATAAAAAATTTACTGAAATATTTCTTATTCTCAGGCTTTATTCTTTTTAGGTGGGTCAAAAACTCGATACTTATTTAGTTTGTTTTTGTAAAATATTTGATATGCCAATATTATTTCGGTCAGCAAATAATTTTCACAATTATGCCCAGGAAATAAATAATTGTTCCTAAGTCAACAGTTTTTTTGATTTTATTTTTGTCTTAAAAACCTATTTTATACAGTATACAAGTTGCACCACATTATAAGGTTTAAACTACATTTGTCAAGCCAATTTACTTATATACAAATATCTCACTTGGTAGTGAAAAGTTAGGATGTTATTGCCGATTAGAGTTATAAACAATTTACGGTCGAATAATTGTACATGTCTAATTACGCATGGTGTTCTAGACAAAAATACTCCCTGCCTTTGATATTCTTGCCACTTTTTTTTTATTTTATCACACATTTCTCCACTTCAAGGTTATAGTAGCAAAAGCGTTTTGCATTTCTCATTACAGACCATCAACACTAATTTTTCTGTTATATTTTTTGAGAGCTTATTTATCTGTTCTGATAATAAACCCTGTGGTCCATGAAAAACCCTATGACTGTTTTATTTAAACTTCTTAAAATTAAAGCTGTAGGTAGGTGCGAAAATATATGGCCAATACCCTGTACTTATTTTTGCATCACAACATAGATATTGTAGAATGAATGAACAATTAGTTACATTGTAAGTTATGTCATTATTGATATATTGAAGAACAGTACTTCATTGAAACAAAAAAAATTGAGAAATAATAGATGAATAACCTCTTTTTCCAATAAATGTTTTCTTCCCTACTGCATTTTGAACCTAAAGCCCATTTTCTTAATTCCCAAATGTAAGGAACATTTTGAAATCCTAATTTCTGGCAATTCTTTAATAAACTGTCAGTAAATAGTTTCTAAAGTAATATGTGCCTTTCGGGCATACATTTTGTAAATCACTTCCCTTCGTAATTTGAGTTTTGCTCCAGGAAATGTTTCCAGATAGACATATTCCTTCTAAATTCAAAATCTGTTCCTCTGTTTGGATCTTCTCGGTTGTATATATAATGTGCTTTGTGGATGTGTTATCAGACGCTTTTTGAATTGCTTTAAATCATGGACCTAAATCATTTTGAAAATAGCTTACTACATTAAGCATAAGTTTTTTGGATTCATCGGAATATCGCATTTTAGTAGTGTATTATTCAAGGAATATAGTCCATTGCTGTTTTTGAATTATTTAATAACATTTCACCTAACATCTAATTAATCGAGGTTCATTTTTTGTTTCAGCTGTTTATTAGTGATAAATAAGGATGGAGCTATTCCAAATACTTTACCACTTGTTCAGTTATCACTAAACAATGCCTAAATTAATCGAATACCGCAATAATAGGCTGCCTTGAAATAGAAATAAATATCAAATATTTTACACTACACTCTTAATAACAAATCAGGACAAATCAGTGCACAAAAACGTTAAAATACAGGAGAAATACCGGCACACAAAATAGTAAACAAAAATTAATGGAGGAGTGCCAAAATTAAGTATCGTTCACACGCTCTGTTTTCAAGTCGGTAGTGACTCAACTCTACTTATACCTTTATCATCTTTATTATTTTATGTTTGTTGAAAATTAATAAATACTCACTTATGGAATTTTATATTTCCGTTCAAAGTCCATTCGTTTCTGCAACCTACGGCACAACAATACCTTACCATTTTATTTTGAACGCTTTAAAATTGAAAACTGGAAGCAAGACGAAATAGAAAATATAGGGTACGGCACGAGCATATACGTATAAATGGGTACGAACACTACGAACATAGATAAATATAGGTACGAATAATACGGATACGGACGATACGGTATTCACACGACCAAAATTCATTCGTAAAGAAAGAAGAAAGTTGAGCAGAACAGAGAACAGAACGCTCAGCTAAGGGCGAGAGTACATCCACTCCACAGTTCCGTGTTCCGTTACGGGTCCCAAGTAAACCAATAGGAATGCACAAAAGTGACAGTTAAAGGATGGAGCTAGATAAGCGAGGGGAAACGCATGGCCCTCCGCTCGCTTCGCGGATACAACCAACTACCACTTACCCAAGGCCAAGGCATGCCCGAAAAATCAGTTCTAATCTAGCAGAAAAAGTTACTGGCTTTTCTTTGCATTTTTCAAATTTCATAAAATACACCTAGCTCCACCCATTAACTGTCACTTTTGTGCATTCCTATTGGTTTAATTAAGACCTATAATGGAACTGTGGGGTGCATATATTTTATTCTTAAGGATCCTAACGAGCCCTACAGCCTGACGAGTCCTTACATTTGTTTTTTTTTTCACTTCATGCTTCATGCATTTTTTCTCACTTCATGCTATGCCCTTTACTCGCTCTGGGGCGCAACCAAACAAAATTAACCCAAGGCATTTTTTTTATGGTAGTGGCACACACTAAAGGGAGATCCTATGGCGCCCGACGAGCGTTGTATGTGCGAAGATATTGGTTGACAGGGTTCTTGAATAGTTGTAGGTTGTAATTAGGGGGACACAGATGTCCTGGGAGTGAGTTCCAGAGTGATGCAGGGCATCAGACAAAGTAGTTCTTGTAAAGCGATGTTCTAGGTGTTTCCAGTTGTACGACGAACTGGTGCGCTCTTGCCGTCTGTCGTGACTGTCTGACACGCGTTGCCAGGGGCGGGCCAAATCCTGGGAACGTCTGCCGTGAAAGTATCTGTAGAACAGGGACATCTCGGCCATATGCCTGCGGTGTTCCAGACTATTCAGATTCCGAGTCAACTCCGGGTCGCCGACAAAACGCACAGCTCTCTTCTGAATTGAATCCAGCAGCTTTAGGAAGTGCTTTGGTGCGACACCCCAGATGTGTGAGCAATATTCCCAGCACGGTCTTATTTGCGCTTTGTAGAGCAAGAGCAATTGCTGCGGTGTATTTTTTTGTTGCGAAATAGCGCACCATGCTTCTGGGAGGCTGATTTTACGATGTCAGCAACGAGGTCATGCCAGGACAAATTGCTGTTGACTGAGACACCCAGCAGTCCGATTGACGAGACTAAAGGAATTGTCGATCCTGCCATAATGACGTCAGGACCCGCCGTATTGGCCCTCTTGGTAAATGTAGCTGCTTGGGTTCTTGCTGCATTGAACTGGACCAAATTTTTGTCGCCCCAAGTTTGAACTTTCTCCAGGTCTTGATTAATTGCTGTAATCTGCTCCTGCCTGCGGTGATAAGTCTCAGTCACTTGTAAAGGTTTTTCTGATCTAAATTGGGAGACAAGAGTACTATCATCTGCAAAACTGTAAACAGGATTATTCGTTTCGGTCAGCAGGTCATTAATATAGATAAGGAACAGAGTTGGTGAAAGTATTGCGCCCTCAGGCACGCCGCGTTAAAGGTGAATGTGTCTGAGATGTGTCCATCAACTGCACCGTGCAGAGATTGGTTCTTAAGAAAACTGGCAAGCCAGCTGCAGAGAGAGGTTGGCAGTTTGTTGAGCAGTGCGTCATGCCAAACTCTGTCGAATGCCTTCGAAATATCCAACGCAATCGCTCGAGACTCTCCGTATATCTCGATTGCCCTACTCCATATATGAGTGACATAGGCCAATAATATATATCTCCTGTCGATCTCTCTTTGCGAAAGCCGTATTGATTATCGCTCATTATTCTGTTGTTCTCGAGGTACTTGAGCAGTTGCTGATTGACTACACGTTCCATGACTTTGGAGATTATTGGAAACAAGACAATTGGGCGATAGTTTGAGGGCGTAGTTTTCTTGCCTTTTTTTGGAATAGGTTGCTCTCGAGCGACTTTTCATGAAGATGGGTAAATCCCTTTTACTTGAGACAGAGAAAAATGCCTGGAAAACACGGATGTTAGTTCGTTGGCTCAGTTCTTTAACGTGTTAAAGAACTGCGTGATGGCAGGAATTCCGTCCGATCCTGATGTCTTCTGCGTATCCAGTTCTTGAAGGATTTTACGAACATCACGGTGATGAAACTTGACTTCTCATGGTAGTGTTGATGTTCGATATGGCGGGGAGAGTCTTGTCCTGGGGGACGTCTAAGGTAGAGTGCGGCGATGAAAACATTTTGGCGAGCATGTTTGCTTTTTTCCTTGGCTTTAGTTGCCGTGATGTCACGTTCGTCTGTCAGAGGAGGAGAGGAGGGAGAGGCGTTTTTGTAGTTATTACTTAGTGCCTTTGCTACCGACCAGAAATTCCTGGAGCCGCTGGGGCATTGCAAAAGTTTATTCCTGATCCTTTGATTGTGTTTGTCCTTAGTTTCGTCGATCACACGTTTGCATTCGTTTCTCGCTTCGATAAAGTAGCTGCGATTTTCAGCGGTCTGATTTTGCTGCCAGTACTTGTAGGCTTGGTGTTTCCTACCTACAGCTCTTTCGCATCTTCTGTCGAACCAGGGCTTTCCTTTTGACGGTAACTTGATGGAATTTGGGATGTATACTTCTATTCCTGAGGAGATTACTTGCGTAATCTCTTCGCAGCAGACTGACGGGTCGTTAGTGCCAAAGCAGACGTCGAGCCAAGGAAAATCTAGGTAGAACTCCCTTAGATCGTCCCAGTTTGCGGAATTTTAATGCCAGATTTTGCGAGGCAATGATGGATCCTTCTGTAGGAGTGGCAATTCACAAACCGTTGTAATAAGTTTGTGGTCGGAAGTACCTAATGGCGGACCAACTGTAATTGTGTACTGGTCAGGATTGGTGGTTAGAAAAAGATCCAGGAGGGCGGCGAATACGCCCCTCTCTGAGAATCGAGTTGGTTCGTCTATAAAATGAGCAAGCCCGCAGCTGATGGCAAATGCTTTAGCTTCTCTGTCTTCGTTGTCGGTCTTGTTGTGATGTTTGAGCCAATTGGTGTTGTGGGCATTGAAGTCTCCCAAAACGATTATCTCTGAATTGGGGTGATCGACCTGTAATGAGTCAAAAGTGGTAGCTAGTGTTGTAAAAAACTTTGGTAGGCTCTATCGGGTGTGTAAGTCGAAACCAGGATAGGGTTAGTTTACTGTTGTTGTTGTAGAACATACTTGTGTTTCTGTAAGGGCTAGCATGTGTGGTCTATTTGCTTGTAGATGTTGGTGTACCGAATTTATGTTTGTATCTAGGCCTCTTATGTGGCATAAATCTATTTTAAATTGGTTCGGTATCTTCGCTGTCTGTGAAATGCGGAATGAAGGGCTCCCAGGGTCATCCAGCGCCTGGAGATCCGGATGGCCGGGAAGTTTACTTCCGGCCATGGAATAATTGGCACGGTCGGGAATCTACAGTATGGTGGGTAAGTATCCCTAGAATTTTCAAACTTTCACAAATTCTAAACGACTTTCAACTGCACGCTTGATGTTTTAATCAAGGGGTCTTCATACCACAAAGGTATAACCGTTTTCTGCCAGGGGCTCTGGTATCCTCACAGAACATATACCCCGATCTTTGCCTAACCACACTTTCATTTGCAGAAGTCCAGACGTCTAATGGAAATCAATCCCTCACTACGCACTTTATCAACCGGTCGCACCTTCTATTTTTGCCCCAACGGAGCCCAACACGTTTTCACCTGAGAACCGCGTGCATAATCATGCAAGCAAAACTTAGGGTATGAAACCATCAGACTTGCGTCCGACGTGTGAACACCACCCTTGTTCCTTTTTTGTTGAGCCCCTTTCGGGGGACCGATGGCTTTGCTCCTAGGCAATACGCCAGCACACCCTTCGTCTGGCGCTTAGACAGAGGCAAAGCTACCCTTCTGCTGGTGTTACACGTTATTCCAGTTTGAAGGGCTTTGTATTCGGTTGGAAAACCTCCAGAAAGACGAGCCTGAGCCACTTCCATCACAGGCCACGTTACCGCGCACGGGAATACTCTGGAGTCCTAGTAGGAATCACCCTCCACTACGCGACCCACCCCTTACACTGTTCAGCCGAGACTCCCCTCGCAGGATTGGAACACGTTTTCTAAGCAAAACGCTTCCACTACCCTTGCCGAATTCTGTAATCTGTTTCCAACATGTTCGTCCCTTGACGGCAGGATCGGAAGATGAAGCTATGGAGGGCACATACTACGCTGGCCAGGACGTCCGGTTCTTCTTCGGAGAGAAAAACGGTCACTGGAACATCACCCATGCCAAACTGGAAGTCTCATATGTTTGGTTAAGTTCACGAAAAATAAAAATGACCTTCAGCGTGCAGGGATTCAATTCGACCAAGGCAACCTTAGTATAGGTGGCCTTGATTCAATCTAAGAATCTGGGGAATTATCAGGCTGATTGTAAAAATCAAGTCATTTCCGATGGTAAATAGGGTTGGTTATTAGCGGGCCGTTAAACATTGTCGGGCTGACAACTAGCAGCCTGACAAGACCATCGAGAATAATATATTTTATTACTTTCTCGATGGACAAGACTATTAATGGTGAATACGGCAGTAAACTTACCAATTTCTATAAATTTTCCAGTCCATATCGTACTCGCACTAGTTTTACTCATAAACATTACCATGTCAGTGAGGTCATCGAATAATTGGGACGGTCGGGTTGCAGTCGGTCTAATTTTTTTTTATCTTTTTTACTTAGCGTATTACTTGTTTCTGTGCTCCAAATATATTTTAACAATAAAATCATGTTGTCATTATGTGTTTGGAAGATACCGCGTTCTCGGCATTTCAATGTCAAGTCATAAGTACATGTTCATCCTCTGTTCGTTTATCAGTAGCCAGTGTGGTAATTATTTTCCTTTTCACTTTAGTTATGTCTATTGAAACAAGATGCCTTAAAAAGATACTATTCGGAGTAACCATCTCACCAGGCTTTTTACATGTTTATTGCATATGCATTATGTTGTAACGTCATTGAAATATCATAGACTCGATAAAATATATTAACCCAACTAAATACAACACACTATCTGCTATTTTCGCTAAACACTCGCGCCAGAATTCATCTTTACAGCTCGGTAGTTTTCTCCGCCAGTGCTACGTCAACTAACCTAACAATTAACATGACTTCAATAGAGTTCTCGATCAGCTCTACGCCAAGCCTTGCGTAGAGTCACTCCGAGTAAAACGGAAGTAGAAAAATTTGCTTGACTAGCGCAGTCGTTCGCGACGTCCATTTTTGCCGCTACTTTAACAAGCCGGCCATTATTTTGTGAGCGGTTTTCTGTAGTGTTTGTTTGAAGAAATCGGTTTTTGTGGATCGTTAAATATCGATCAGTGTATTTTTAATACTTGTACCTAACTTTTAAACAAATTTTAGTAACATGGGTGATGAAAAGAAGGTAAATATCATATATTTACTCTTAACCGAGACGTTTGACAACTTGTGCATTTTTTTGTCAAGCTAACCTGCTAACAGCATTGTTTTATCGTGTTTTAGGGAAACGAAGCCGAGCATATCAACTTGAAAGTATTGGGGCAAGACAATGCCGTCGTACAATTCAAAATCAAAAGACATACACCCCTTAGGAAACTTATGACAGCATACTGTGAACGAGCGGTAAGTAGCCCCATTGTTTCATACCTTTTATGCTAAAGCATTTTTTTAAAATTACTAATTTCTGTGGCTTGTGCACATGTCCAGGGGTCAAGGGAATACCGTCATTTTGTATTAATTTCATCATTTTATATAAATTACAGTAAGTAGTTGGAGTAGCCCCCTTGTTTTATATTTCATCATGCTAAATGTCTCTGAAGCTCGCCGACATCCATGCTAAAGCATTCTTTTTATATTGTTAATTTCTTTTTTTTATTAAGGCACTGAATAATAATATATAGATCTTAAATTTTCATAAGGATTTGTTTCATGAAAAATAATTGTAAAATTGATTCTTACGAGTTTTCTGAGGCTGCCATTCTGTTGGCAGAAAGTTGGATGTCAAAATCAAATGATATGATCTATAACTTGTTTGAATTACTAGTCTTGATCTGATTCGCCACATTTTCATGGAGTTTTGAAATCATTTTGAATCTGACCTTTTTCCTCCTTTTTATGCAGAGACAAAAATAAAATTGAAATCGATTTGAACTGACAGTGTAACATTTGTCATTTAATAATAATTGGCATATCATTTGTCATGAACTATTTCAAGTAAACATAAAACTTCAGTCTGCTCGCATTTCTACATGTTAGGGGTGTTCAGTGATTAGAGATTCTGAGGTTTTATCTACATATGAATTATTTTTGAATCAAATTTAGCACTGGGAAAGTGACAAAACCTGTAAACAAACAAGAAACTTTTCAAGTTGAGTTAATACTAATGAGCTTTACTTTTCAATTAAATTCTGACTTAAGTAGTCACCATTTCCGCAAAAGCCAAGTTAAGGGTCTCGTCCATATTAAGAAATTATATTACTTTTGATTAGCAACAGTCTGCTATAACTATAAATACATGAAATATACACAAAACGAAAATCATTCAAACATATCAACATCCATACTTAAAAAAATTTATTATTAGTTTACTAAATTCTTTCATTCTATTGACGGTAAGCTATTATAATAATTCAATCCAACATAAAATAAAGATGTTTGTGTTCCCATTTTTTTTTTTAAATTGGTGCATAAATATTTGAAATTGTTCTTCTGGTATAGTGGTGAATATCTCATGCAAACATCATATTCATCATAACATCCTTTGGTTTACTGTCATAAAGCTCAACAAACTTAACATATCTCTAATCCTAGTGTTTCTATCTATGCTCAATATTATTCTCATAGCTTTGTTTTGCATTTTCTGTATCATATCCTTTTCATTTTGATTTAAACGAATTAAAACTGTTGGGATGCTATTCAAAGTGAGGAGCAATTATTGTCTTATAAACAATTATTTTTAATTTTTCTGATAACCACCAACTTAATTCAAAACACCCTACTCTTTTATTTACCTTTTTGTTATTTTGCATGATTTTTGAAATATAATCCCTAGTGTTGGAAAATTCCCGTAATTTATTTTTAACATTCCTGAACTTTTGGGAATCTATGAGAATTTTGGGTAATTAACAATCATTAAAAGTTGCCTTTTTGTGGAGAATTTATGCTTTTTACACATAAAACTATAGAAACCCAAAGAAACTGGGTGATGAATCGCAGGTTCAATAACAATAAAAAATTAGAACATACATTTTTATTTAACATTATTATAACAAAACATAAAATATTGTTCAAAACCAACCAGTACTGATACTGATTTAAAAAAAAAAAACAAATAATTCATTGGAGTTTCTTATTCATTCGGTTAAACTTCCTTCTTCCTTCTTTCTCGATTCCCTTTAAATCATAAGATTATACTTGCTAGTGACCTAAACATAGATTTTGAAAATAAAGATAGCAGGTCTACCTTGAGGCTGTCCAACTTGTTTGACTCCTTTGATCTTCACATGCATGTTCACAGCTCGACTCGTGTGACTAAAATATCCTCTACAACCATAGACTACATCGCTTCTAACATACAAGAGAATGTCTGCTGCGAGGTGTTTAATCCCAATCTCTCGGATCATAATGCCATTCTGGCCATAATTCCTATGAATTGCTTTCGCTTCTTTGAGGGCAGGAGGTTTGGCAGAGTTTATAGCAGTCATAACTTTTAACAATTTCGTGACCTGTGTGAATCTTTCAACTGGTATTCTGTTATGCGAGGGGCTGATCCTCTGGGAGCTTTCCACAGTGCTTTGGCAAATATTGTCAACAACGCTTTTCCTGTCCTTCATTTGAAGCCAAGGCGCAAAGACAGAAGAAGATGGCTGACACGAGGGATACGCACTTCTGCCTCAAATCTGAGATTTTTAAACAGCCTCAGGAAAGCGTATCCTGACAGCATGATACTCCAGTATTATTACTCCTTGTACAGGAGAACCTACAGAATCGTCATTCGCAATGCCAAAAAACTGTATTATTCCAAACGTTTTTCTGATTCTAAAAATAAACAAGGTGAATCATGGGCTATTGTCAATTAAATTACTAATAGAGCAAGTAAATCTTCACAAATAAATATTGACTCCAACTCTCTAAACGATTACTACTGTTCGATTGGCAATGATCTAACTAAAGACCTTCATCCAGTCGCCGACCCCTTAATATATATGTCTAATGTGAATGTGACTGATACATTAAATATTTTTATCCCAACTAGTGCCGCTGAAATCAGAAAAACCATAAGTTCTATGAAAAACAAAAAAGCGGCGACTGACGATGGAATATCTATCAGGGTACTGGAAAGTCTACCTGATAGGGCCATTGCTGCTCTATCACACGTTGTTAATATCTCTTTTGTGTCTGGTTCCTTTCCATGTTGCTTTAAATTAGCTAAAGTAATACCTCTTTACAAGGGCGGTGATCAATTGACTCCCTCAAATTATAGGCCGATTAATACTATGACAAGAAATTTTAGTTTTAGTGCTTTGTTAATGACTTTGTAGTTAGAACAATAAAGCATATTGAGTTTGAGTTTGCTGTCT
This sequence comes from Pissodes strobi, assembly GCA_016904865.1. NCBI lineage: Eukaryota > Metazoa > Arthropoda > Insecta > Coleoptera > Curculionidae > Pissodes > Pissodes strobi. Next base: position 24,370 of record JAEQML010051005.1, read on the forward strand.
ACTCTCTCTAAGCTTGTTGAGCGCCTAGTGAAGGATCGTCTCTTATCCTTCCTGAATAATCATGATATTCTTACTGAAAATTAGTATGGATTTAGATCTGATAGGAGCACGTCTGATGCAATGTTCGAGTTTCTGTCGGGGGTTTTCCAGGGTATAAATGGGCGAATGGCGACTGCGGCAGTGTTTTGTGACTTGTCAAAGGCCTTTGACTGTGTGAGTCACGAGGTGCTGCTGCGGAAACTCTTTGCTTACGGGATTCGAGGCGCGGCACTTCGGTGGTTCGAGAGCTACCTGTGTGGCCGGGAGCAGTCTGTCCACATAGATGGTGTGTCATCTAGCAGACAGCGTACTTCATGCGGCGTGCCCCAGGGTTCTGTATTGGGGCCAATCCTTTTTTTATTATATGTGAATGATTTGACTATGCTTGAAATTGCTGGGCGCTTTACGCTGTTTGCAGATGACATTACCATACTGTGGCGCGACAAGGATCCGGGGCGGCTGCTGCGGGATATTGGGTTGGATCTCGAAAGGATTAAGCAGTGGTGTGACGCCAATCGCCTCTGCTTGAACATGTCTAAAACTAACCTTATCGGCTTCAACTGTCCTATTGATGGCCTTATGTTTGGTGACAACACCATCCAGGCTGTGAACTCTTCTAAGTTTCTGGGTTTGTGTATTGACGAAGACTTAAAGTTCTATACTCATATCATTAAGTTGAATAAAAGATTGACATCTGGTTGTTTTTCTGTTCGGGCTACCTTTCGAGAGCTTGGTGGAGAAGTTGCGCGTAACGTGTATTATGCCCTTATTGAGTCACATCTCAGATATGCCTTGCCCTTCTGGGGAGCTTGCTCTCGAAATCTTTTTCAATCTGTCTTCGTTCTGCAGAAGAGAGCTGTTAGAAATCTCTGTAATGCGCATCCAAGAACCCACTGTAAGCCCCTTTTTATCAAGCACTCTATTCTGACCCTCCCATCTTTATTTATTCTGGAAATGGCTTGCCTAATTCATAAAAATAAGTATCAATTTCCCAATCCTCAGCTGGTATATGGTACACGTCAGATTGGCAATGTTCCCTTGCCCATTCCACATTCCAGCCTTGTCAGGAATTCCTTGATTTACAGTGGCATCAAGATATACAATCATGTTGATCTGCGGATTAGAAATATTAGAGACTTAAAAGCCTTCCGTAAAAGTTTAAAATAGTGCTGGCAAAAACCGTGAAAAGTTGAAACCGGTTATTCGGTTTTCTTAAAAACCGGTTTCGGATAAAACCGGGTATTCGAATAATAGTGAAAACCGGGTACCCGGTTAACCGGTTATCCGGTTAACCGGTTAACCGGATAGCCGGTTAATCGGATAACCGGTTAATCGGTTAATACACAGTCTAATTTGTTCTTAAGCATATTTCCATTAGTTCAGTTTCCCTGCCGCATAGGTCACAATCATTAAATTCTAGTGAACCAAATTTATTCCAGTTTTTTGGTCGTTATTGAAATAAACCCCAAGGTAATAATTAAATTAAAAATATTGTTTATTACAAATTACAATCGATAGAAATTCTGAGCAGAAAAAATATTACAATTTTTTAAAACTTAAATAAATATAAAGGTATTCTATTAAAGGTAAATATTATTTTTCAATCGCCCTCTAAAGGCATTTCCAAATATAATCACCGACCAGTAGGTATGTGGTATGTTACGATTCCAAATACCCAGTTTTTCCTTTACTTTCTATCTTTTTTACAATTACTTGAGAACCCGGTGGCCCAGTGCCATGTAACTAGATAACCGAATAATCGATTAATCGGTTAACCGAGAAACCGGTTATTCGGTTAAACGAGAAATCGGGTAATCGGTTAACCGAGTATCCGGTTAACCGGTTTCGGTTTTTTGAAAAACCGCGGATAATCCGAAACCGGTTAACCGACTATCCGAAAAACCGTCTTCGGTTGCCAGCACTAGTTTAAAATGCTCTTTATTGCAGAGAGCTTTCTATTGTGTTGACGAGTTTTTCGAGCAGAACTAGAAGGCTCATTATATTCTATTATTAACTCATGAAGTGTGTGTTCCAATAATGAGTTATCAAAGTTTTATTGTAATAAATGGCTGCAATAAGCCATTACAATTTTGACTGTGGCTGCAATAAGCCATTACAATTTTGATTGTACTAATGCAGGTACTGTGATAATGTGTATTGCGGAGGTAATATTTGCCATTTAATATGTTTTAAGTCACCACACTTATGTTTTCCTGTTGTTTTTTTGTCTTTTTGATTTTGCTTCGTTTTGTTTTATATTTTGTATACATCTTATAAAGCTTTGTCAATAAGAAATGTTACATGTAATATTTTTTGGACAATAAAGCACTTTAAATAAATATAAACAGTCAAACACTTAGTCATTTAACATAGTCACAAATAGAATATGGCTCTAAATCTACTAACATTTTTTTAATTCTGATTTTAAATATTCTTAGGCTATTTATACATTTTATGTTATCGGGCAAATGATTGAAAAACGTAAGGCATACATAAAAGGGACTTTTTTCCGTTAATGTCAATCGGTGAACAGGATAATTTACATTCATAGTCCTTGTGTTATAATTATGAAATCTTTCTAGCTCAAACAAATTCCGATTCTTAAAGAAAAATATAAGACATTCATAAATGTATATACCATAAACTGTAAGGAAACCACTTCATCTAAAGACACCTCGCTTTCATTAAATCCTATCCTATTTAGTATCCTTAATACACGCTTCTGAGCCACAAAAACTTTTCCTAATAAACTATTACCTCCAAAAAAAAATATCCCGTATTTCATGACAGCTTCAAAATTTGAATAGTATAATATTTTTAAACTCTTATTATTTATGTACCTCCCAGCAACTCTAATTCCATAACAGATTAAATTTAATTTTTGGGAAAGCCACGTTATATGCTGTGACCAATCCAAGAATTCATCTAGGTAAACTCCTAAGAACTTTGTGTGGCCTACTATTTCTAAGTTTAATTCACCAAAAGGCAACCTTACTGGTTTCTCAACCCTGGAAAGTTTTGTTCGAAATATTAGCGTTTACATTTTTTCTTTGTTCAATATTAATTTGTTTTGTAAGAACCATGAAATAGCTTTAGCGAGTAAAGAAGTTCCCATTGGTATCAAGTTTTCAAGATTTTTTCACCTACGATTAGATTTGTGTCGTCAGCGTAACAAGTAACATGTTCGTTTGACGAGTCTGTTATAGAACTTAGGTCATTGAGAAATATAACAAACAAGATAGGACCCAAAATGCTACCCTGTGCTATACTTATTTTATTTTCCATTAATTTTGATAAGTAAGTTTGACCGTTCTTAGTTATTTTTACCTTTTGCTTCCTATCTGTCAAATATGACTTAAATAAATCCAAAGCATTTCCTCTAATGCCATATGAGTCTAATTTTCTAATTAAAAGCCCTGGATCTACACAGTCATATGCCTTTGACAAGTCCAAACAAAGGCTGAGAGCCAACTCGCCCTTCTCTAAAAACTTTAATATATTTTTAGCAAATTGAAAAATGGCAGTCTGTGTAGACCTGCCAGACGCATAGCCATGCTGATTATTATTAAGAAGTTTACATTTATTCATAAAGTCTAAAAGTCGTTGGCACATTGCTATTTCAAACACTTTTGAGAACGCTGGTAAAAGGGTAATAGGTCTATAATTTTCCATTTGTTGGGGATCACCCTTTTTTAATAAAGGTTTAATTAGGGCTACTTTTAGTTGAGCCGGAAAAACACCTTGCCTAAAAGAGTTGTTTATAACATAACAAAGAACATTCTTAATTACAGGGATTGCTATCTTTACAATGCTAGTGGGTATCTCATCAACGCCACTACTATGTTTATTTTTTATTTTTTTTCAAACTCCCATAGCTCGGTTGGTGATATTGGTTTTAAAAACATTGACTGATTATTCTCTTTCATTTTATTATTTATTGGTAATGTTTCTAATTCTTTCAGTAGTTCAGGAACTATAGATAATAAGTAATCATTAAATTGATCCCGTATATCTTCAGGAATGCCTTTAATACGAATATCAGATTGCTTATCGTTTTGGTTTGTATTAAATTAAGAAATCTTGGATTTGTTTTAGCGAAAAGTTGGTAAAAAGATGAGTGCATAACAAGTTTTAATGAAATATGCCCTCGTAGCATTTGAATATGCTGAAATTATAATGTTAATGAAATTTGTAAGTTGTACTATTATTGCACTGACTTGTGGCAACACTGCTGAGACTTAAAAGGAATGTACACAGTGCAGCGCAAAGCATATAGCACATTGAACTTTGTCAAATTCAAATTAACCCAAACAAAATGGTTTGATATCGTTCCCTTTTTAAATTCTAGGTAAAGGGGAACTTTCGCTTTAACGGGAGCGAACTTTACTGTAAATTACGGAATTTATGGGAACATTCGCATAGTCGAGACTTTCTACTAATTTTATTTTTCTAAACACTCATCGTTTTTATTTAGAACCATATTTTTTGTCTTTTGCATTCACACAGCCCATTTTGGTATATCCATTCCTCTATCTTGCAAATTTCCTGTTGCGTCTTTTCTACAGTGCTGTCCATATCCACATCATTTTCATGTAATAGATGTATCACCGGCAAACAGATTCAATATGCAATCTGTAGAAACATACTAACATACTGCGTCGTCACTAATGTATAACAAGATCATTGAAGGTTCCAATATTGTTTCCTGAGGTACCCCATACTCTACTTTTCTAACCCAAAAATGCCATTAACACCACTAAGTTATTGTCCATCAATTCTTTCCATTTTGATATCACTAATTGTGACGAAGTTTCACATGAGTCTCTCTGAAGCCTGATTGGTTCTGAATCAATATATTATTTGCCTTTATATGTTTCAATAACTGATTTTTTACACATAGGATATTAACTGGTTGGTGATCTTTCATTTTTTTTTTTTGAGTTTACTACTTTTCTTAATGAAGCAGTTGATCCAACAAGAGGTTCCTCTCTTGTGCCCTTTTAGTCTTGAGTGGACAGTTTTCATGATATACTAGATTTATGTCTGATCTCAGTTGCTCCAAAGCAAGTAGTCACTTTAATCGCTAAAGAATATGTCAACATCAGTATGAGATTAATAGTTGTGTAATATTCAAATCAGTGATTAATTTAGCAGTGGCTATAACAGTCACTAACTTGAACTATGATTAGTCACTTTAAACACTTGTTAAATTAATCAATATTTCGAATGTGTCACTGTCAGTATGAATTAATAGATGCGTGATATTCAAAACACATTTTTAATTTAGCAGTGACTAATATGAGTTCAAGGTAGTGGCCCTTTATATTAGTCATCATAGATTAAAATATAGGTTAAATGAAATTTTATTAATTAATTCAAGTTGATTATGTATCTAATTTTAAAAACTAGGAAATTAGACTTTCTTTCATGTGTAGGTACTTATTCAGATTCAGATAATTTATTAATGCTCAATATGTCAAATAAACATTTACACAAGTCAGAATAATATAAATACATGAAAAAAACTACAAAAACACACTACAAAACAACAAGCTAGAGTTTATACAGTTCTTTTTCTTTTTTCAAACAAACATAAAAATACTAAAATGATATTTAAAATAATAATAAAATTACAGATTAATAAAATAAAATTAAACAATCAATACACTTCAAAATATATCAAAATCCTAGCAGGTTACTCAAAGAATAAATGCAGACTTTAAGAATTCATCACAAGAATAAAATGCTTTTTGAACAAGATAGTGTTTTATTTTAGTTTTAAAGGCTCCAATATCCAGACCTCTCAATTCACTAGGCAATTTATTGTAGAATTCCATTGCCCAGTAGTTGGGACCATTCTGGCTTTTGCTCATATTGATAAGTATAGTAGTCACTGCCCAAGAACTCAATTTTTGAGCTTTTGAGACTTCATTATCTGTAAATTATACCACTTTGTAATAGGATATCCTGCTTTTGTGTAATTACTTGTAAAGTGTTTATTTATTTATGCAATACATACGGGATCACCCCATTACAATTTAAGATACATACAATATTATATCTATGACTAACTTTATAAAGCAGTAAATTTAGAACCTAAGAACAGGTAACAGTTATTACAAATATCAACATCTTAAATAAGTTATGCTAGAGTCTGCTCAATATTTCATACTTAAAATAACTAAAAGACAAAACAAATGGGTCAATATCACTGTGTTCATTCAGAAATCTCATTGCTCTACTCACTGAGGAGTTGCCGCCATAGTTGGTTCCATGAAAATCAATGAGAAACGGATCTGTATGTCTTAAATATCTCCCGGGAACCCTAAAGTTGACGAGCTCTAACAATGCAGGGCAGACAATTAAACCGTTTATGATTTTAAAAAGAAAACACAAATCAGATGAGCACCTTCTATCACTAAGTGTATCCATGTTAAGAATTCTCTGAATAGGAGCATAATCATGGTTCAAAATTGGAATATTATATCGGAATGATACTTGACGTAAAAATTTGTTCTGGACTTTATCCAGCCTAACTCTATGAACATCATGAAATGGCGACCAAACTATAGCTGCACACTCCAATACAGATCTAACCAGAGTACAATATACAAGCCTATATCCATCAACTGACATACATGAGGTGTTTCTATAAATAAAACGTAGTGCCTTTAGGGCTCTGGATGTAACCGCATTTATGTGTTCTACAAAATTAATCTGTTCATCAAACAAAACACCCAGATCCATAACTTTGTGCCTCAGCTGCAATGCACTATTATTGATACTGTACAAGGAATTGAATTTCCTGGTTCTCCTAAGAAAAGATATATAGTGACATTTAGAGACATTAAGGCTTAATGAGTTCAAATTAGCCCACACTGCAAACCTATTCAAGTACTCCTGAAGGTACAATATGTCAATCGGATCACTTATTATATTGTAAATTTTGACATCATCAGCAAACATCAAAAATTTCGACATCTGGACATAATTAAAAATGTCGTTAACAAACAAATTAAAAAGAAGGGGAGCTATATGAGCTCCTTGCGGTACCCCAGAAGTGGACGTAAATTCTCCAGAGACAAAACTAGAAATTTGAACCCTCATAGATCGATCTTCCAAATAACTTTTTAAACATTTAATAGTATTGTCCCTAAAACCCGTCGCTTTTAATTTTGCCAAAAGAAAACCATGATCGGTCCTGTCAAAGGCCTTGGAGAAATCAGTATAAATCGAGTCTACCTGATAGCCTTTCTCCAAAGCCGTCAAAAGATCCGACTGGCAGATCAACAAGTTTGTCAGCGTAGACCTCCCCCTAACAAAACCATGCTGTTCGCTTATTATTATCTCTTTACACATAAAACTAAACTGATCATATATAAGGGACTCAACAAATTTAGGCATGCTTGACTGGTTGCATACACTTCTGTAATTCTGTATGTCCTGTCTATTGCCAGACTTAGAAATAGGAACCAGGAAACCACTCTTCCAAAGGACAGGAAATTCACAAAGATTAATTGACATATTGAATAACCTAGTTATGGGCAATGTAAGAGTGTAAACACAACGCTTCAGAAAGTAGTTAGGTATATCATCAGGCCCGGACGAGAGCTTATCCTGCAGATTACAATTGGGGGTAGTTTTTGACCATAATTTGAGGTGGCTGTCGCATACAGAAGAACCCTGCAATAAATTGCGTAGTTCTTGCTATGCACTGAACTTCTTATCCATGCACTGTAGTAGTGATGTGCTTTTAACTTTGTATTATGCCAACATCCACTCGAGAATTAGATATGGGATATTAAACTGGGGTATGAGTGCAGGTGTTGTAGAATCTTTATAATGCAGAAGTATGCGGTACGCATTATCGCCGGCCTAAGGTATCGTGAATCATGCAGGGGCGCTTTTAAAAGCTTAAAAATTCTAACAGTAGCAGGTCTATATATTTATCAGGTATGTTGCTTTGTGTATCAGAATAGGTCAGCTTTCCGAAGTGTTAGGGCGGAACATAGTTACAACACTAGGTCAAAAGAACTTCTATTACCTATAAATCACCGATCCGCAGAATTACAAAAATATATTTACTTTACGGGCTGTAAATTTTTTAATAAATTGAATGAAAATATTGTGGATGCTGTTAATGTTAATATTTTTAAAACAAGACTAAAGAAATACTTGGTAGAGAAAAATTGTTATAGTGTGGAGGAATTTTGTTAATTGTTAGCTGTATACTTGTGTTTTATGATGTTTTGTCTGACTATTTTGGTGTACTGTACTTATATTATATGATGTATTGCTGACTATTTTAGTATCTGTTTCTTACATTTTCTTTTTTGACCTTTTCTTCTATTATCGTGACTTTGTGTACTTTTCAATTGAAGAAATAAATGCTTTGATTTGATTTCATTTGAATGCCATCAAACACTTCGGATAAATTAAAGTCACTCAACAATACGTCTCCAGTTTTTTCAAGTCTGTAAGTTGGGACCAAAACGTTGCCCTTAATATATACTGTAGAAAAAAACTCTGCAAATAAATCAGCTATTTCCTGCCCACCACTCACAGACCTGTTACAATAGTTCATTTCATCAGGTAGATCACCTGAGTGAGACTTACCATTCACATAGTTCCAGAAACCACGCGGATTTCTATTTAGGTTCTCCTCAATTCTCCGAATATGCAAATGATGACACCTCTCCCATAATAAGCTACATAGAGATCTTAAATTTGAGAAACGTTCATATATATGTTGTGATTTAGTTACCCTAAACGCAGTATGTGCTGCCTTTTTTTCAATAATTGCATTCTTCAGCTCTGGGCTAAACCAATGAGGAAAATTGGTACTGACTTTACGCTTAAGAGGGACAAACATTTCAATCCCATGGAACAAAATTGAGTAAAAATTTAACAGAGCTTCATTAACATTTACCAAGTCGAAGCAATCCTCCCACTGCACAGAGCCAAAGAAATCATTAAGGCCAATATAATTAGCATTTCTAAAATCCAAATAAAAAAAATCCTGCTTTAAACATTATTTAACCTCATTAGAACAGACTCTCAATTCAAAACAGTAACCTATATGATAAAAACTATTACAAATCAACAAGTCACTAGCCGGTTCGACCTTGATATCACTGTAGTGTGAGAACAGTATATCCAAATAAACATTTTGCATATTAGGAACTTTGTTATTTTGGTATAGATTGTGGTACACAAAATACTCAGTAAGTATCACAGCTGGGGAGTTCAAGGGGCAACTCACTGTAACTACTAGATCATCATTTTCCCACATAGCCTCTGGAAGGTTGTAATCTCCGAAAATGCACAATTTAGCATCAGGGTTCAATGCACACATTTCTTCAACTGTCTTACAGTGTGACCCATAAATCTCAACACAAGATTTGGGCGGTATATACACACCACCAAAAATTAGCTCTGATGATCCTCTAGTTACGTGTATAAACAAATGTTCTATAATGCTATCACATTTGATAAGACTAGATTTAAATTATTTGTTAACATAAATCAGCACTCCACCACCCCTATCTTTAACACTGTTTGTCAAAGAACGATCCTACCTAAATGTGTTATAACCGTTAACATACGTTTCATTTACTGTTACATCATTGTTAAGCCATGATTCAGTTATAATTATTACATCATATGATGAACACTGAACGGATTTATAAAATTCGTTTAACCTGCCCTTTAGCCCTCCAGCATTGTGATAATATATTTGCAATGAGGTAGGAACTAGTTTTTTGCTTGCTTATTTGTTACCACTATTTTTGGTATCCCTCTTATGTATCTTATTGCTATATCACCTTCACTACTGTTTCTTCGGGTCTGCAGCTCTTCACGGCATTTTTTGTATTGTTGTCTTTGTGTTATTGTTAGGTCTGCATTAAAAAAGACATTTCCATTAAGTTTTCTCTTATTTTTTAGGCAGTTGGTAGCAATACTGGGGCTTGCAAAAACAACCTTCATTGGGCGAGGTTTTCTTGAGTTATACTTTCTTCCCAGGCTTATTACCTTGTAATCTCCGCCATCGACTGTAAGCTGTTGCAGAATACCATCTACTTGGCTTCGGTCAAAAGCCACTCGAGCAGCCCTCATTCACATTATAAATAATAACATTGTAGCTCTAGAGGCACGATCTGCAATTTCACTAAATATATGTGATTCTCCCATACTCGGTAACTTAGAAACTTCCTGTGAAGATTCCACTTACACCCCTTCATGTTTGATTTTTTCAATGTCGGTCTCAAACTTTAGAATTTTTGCCTCTAGTTACATAATTTTGCTAGAAACATCCGACTTAAAATCTCTGAACTCCTTCAGGAATGTGACCATTAGTACATCTTTATTTTCAATAGTTCTTTTCTTCAAAAGATCGCCTATTTGCTGCTCAATGTCGGTATTAGTCCCAGACGCCAGTGACGTTACCGGTTGTGGCTGTTGTTTTAGACTCACTTGATTTTTTGGGGTTACGCTTGTGGGAAAGGCGCCAATGCTACGTCGGCCCCCCCACTTCAGGTTGTTTACAACTGGTACATGTCCAAAGATTTTGTTTGGACTTTTTGACATTGGAGCAAATCACATTGAATTCCTTATTAGATAAAGAAGAACAACCTCTATGGTACCAGGTTCGACATTGACTACACTCAATGGACCATCCAGACTCTTTAATTTCAGCTTCACAAACACCACAGTAAGATTTCGACATATTCATTCTTGTTCGTCTAAGAATTTTATAAATAAAATAAATATCTGCCCACTTCAGATCCTAAAAAAGTAAATGTCAAAAGATGTAAAATATTATGGGTAAAATATCCAAAAAATAAGCATTTATAAACTATGTGTTAATAGATTATATACAAGATTGCCCTTGGAAATTCAAGGTTGATCCCCTTAGTGTTCACCTGATGAACTGAAAATGCTAAATCCAATTTCGATTTGATCCTTAATCGTCTTATATAGAGCAAATAAACATGATGTTTTTATTTTGCTGATTTCCAGGGATATTCTATTAATTCCTTGAGGTACAAGTAATAAGCAAAATACCAAACCTTTGCGGTACAGAATAGTTGCATATGGAATGCAGCTTTCAGAGGTTCTCTATGTATTTTATAAAATATCGTTTTACACACAATATGTGTTATGCATCCAGTGGGATTTAATATATTTACTTTTTTTTACAGGGTATAAGCACGCAAGTGGTCCGATTTCGTTTTGATGGTAACCCTATAAATGAAACAGACACACCCACCACATTAGACATGGAAGAGGGCGACACAATCGAAGTTTACCAACAACAAACGGGGGGTTATTGTTAAGGCGTTTTAAATTTTGAGTAATCCTGTATTTTTCGCTATTTAATCTAATCTACATTTATTGAAAAAGAAATTAAACTAGGTGTATGTAAAATAGACTAAGGTATTCTTTAATTCTGTTTTTGTTTCATGACTTGCACGATAATATGCAGTTGTCCTTTAAAACATGGACAAATCCAAATAAATGATTTTAAGTTTCTTCGAGATAGGTCTGATTCTCTTTTTTCTGTATTAATTTAAATCTTAGAGAATAAATACAATCTTTCATAAAATTGCTTTGTTATTTTTCCTTTTATCATAATATTGGGGTGATGAGATAATTTTGTTTTAATTTTTAATATCTTGCCTTTTTACATCAAGAACAAAATTTATTATTTACAAAAGCTAACAGGTATTTTACGAGTGTATGGATTTAAGGAATTAACTCGTAAGAATAATTGCTAGCATGTGTTCTAACTTATTTTACAGTACTAACGATTATAAATAATACACAATTAATAAATTTGTTTAATGCAAACCTAATTCTGTCTCACTGTGAGAGTTGTCATTTAAGGTTAATTACAATGGTTTTTATATTATTTGATCTATAGATTTAAGAATCTTCCACTTTTAAAATATGATTTTCTGATTTTTTCCAGTATATTGTTGGTGATAACAGCAATAATAAAAAAAGCACACTTTACTGTTCAACAAGGTACAGTGTATTAGTGGTCAAAAAGTTACTAACTGATATGTAAAGTAGAATAATAAAATAACTGAACAATGGTAAGTATAGTGCAGAACATATATAGTTCAAATGAATGCAAAATAAACAGGTAAAGAACAGAAAAGCCACCATTCTTCCTTATGGTAAAACTCAAATTTGATGGAAGTTTGTGGGATCATCCGTTACATCTCTCTTGGCGCGTGTTGTCCATTATATCAATCAATCACTCAAATAAGCTATATTGTTTAAACATTACATATGTCATTACCAAAGCGGTCCTAAGTCTAATACTAAACATAGTTAGAGAGAAAAACAATTAATGTAAATATAAAACTTACACATAATATAGGACATAAATAAACACAAAATCAAATTTACACATATTATATAAAGGAAGAAAAAATAATAAAATAGATGTGAAAGTCAGCATAAGTTAAAATTGATAAATATACAAGTAAGATAATAAATGTTTACAACACAAAATGATCCCAGTATGTTCCCATGCCACCTAGAAAGAGTCTGCAAAGTACTCATTTAGGGAGTAGTGAGCCTTTTCAATGAGAACCTTCTTTTAAATTCAGAAAGGCATGCAGACCCCCCTTGCTCTTTGAAGAAGGTGATTAAATATATGAATACCCTCGTAAAATATAGATTTCCTTGTCAAGCTGGAAGATGGTTGGGGAAGTCTAAATATATTTTGATTCCTGCTTGGGTACCTAGGATTATTCACCAAAAATCTATCTCAATTTTTAAAGATAAGACAAGCAGTCCCATGAATATATAGGCAAGGAAGAGTTATTATTTTCTCACGAAGAAATAGAGGGCGATATGAAACAAGCCTTACAAATATACTGGATAGCTCTTTTTTGAATAAATAGCAGCATTTGTGTTAGATAACTGCTTGCATTTCCCCAGAAAGGTATTCCATAACGAAGATACGATTCAAAGAGAGCAAAATACACTATCCTGCCAATATCCGACCCAAGCTCCTGAACAGCCACCCTGACTGCAAAGCAGGCAGAAGATTGTTAATTGGCAAGGGTCTTGATATGAGTGTCGAACCTGAGATTATTATCTAGGATAATGCCAGGAATTTGCTTTCAGATACACATACAATTGGAGAGTTACCCACTGATGCATTCATTAAATTGCCCTTAAAGGATATTAGTTTTGACTTTGTAGGATATAAAGTCAACTGATTGGAATCGCACCATAATTTCACTTTCTCAAGATCCTGCAATATGGTTCTATGAAGTAATATAGGATCCTGACCATGCCACAAAATGGATGTATCATCCGCAAAAATGGTGAATTGACCACTAATCTGAAGCTCTGCAAGATCATTGATGTAAAGCAGAAACAAAATAGGACCCAAAACTGAGCCCTGAGGAACACCCCATACAATGAATTGATAATCAGAGCATGCAGGCCCTATGATGACACGCTGACGGAAAGAGGAAAGCCAGGACAAAGTCTGACCTCTAACGCCATAACGTTCGAGCTTCTGAAGTAGGATATCAGGGCTGACGTAGTCAAAAGCCTTTGACAGGTTACAAAAGACAACAGCAGAAGTTCCACCCTCATTTATTTGAGTGTATAATTGCTGCAGTATATGATACACAGCATTGGTACTGACTTTGTCCCGGAAACCAAATTGATGTTTGCTTAGAATCCAGTTTGAAGATATAAAGGAAAGCATATGTGTCTTTACCAGCTTTTCAATGATTTTTGATAAAGTGCATAGGAGAGAGATTGGCCTGAAGCTGGATGTATCATCCAAACTTCCCTCCTTATAAAATGCGAATGACTTTGGCTGTAGTTAAGCAAGGTGAAAAAACACGTAATTCCCACTGTCGGTTAATTGCCTGGCCTAGGACCAAGAGCACATCATCAGGCATATTGAGGAACATTTTGGCAGAAAGTTCATCTTCACCAGCACTATTCTTGTTTTTAATTGATAGCAGTGATTGCTTAACTTCGGTGAGTTCGGTTGGTAAGAAGAAAAAGAAATTCGGAATATTTAGCCCTGATAAGTAAACCATTGAACCTTGAGACTGCTGAAGGCTCTGCTGCAGATTGTCAGCAATGCTGCAGTAGAAATTATTCAAATCATTGGGGGTGATCTCAGGGAGTGGTGCTAAGCCGCGGTTGTTCCTCTGCCGGATGTCATTGATGATGTGCCAGCACTCCTTCTGGGTGTTTGAGGAGGTAATTAGACGATTTGAGTAGAATTTCTCTTTAGCTATTCTAATTAGACAACACACAATAGATGGAATGCTTATTGTTGTCTTGAACCTGGGATATAAATAAATAATACCTTTAAAAATAAGCAACATTCCTTACCGGATTAAAACCAAAATTGGTTTTCATGGACTATTTAAGGCATGTATATTAATTATTTATATAGTGTCTATGTTTACCTGGGTGAATCTGCATTGTTCTCTGATTTTATACCTAAATTTTAGAATAATAACAGAAACGGAACTGAGCAGAACCAAGTCGTATTTGATATCTTATTAAGAGTGTAATGCTTAGCTTTAGAAAAAAAATTTGAAATTTTTACTTGTATATTGACTCTTCTTTTTTTTTGTATTTTCTACTGTTGACTATTGTTTTGTTGTCCTTCAAAATTATTTTTGTGGATTGTCTTATAAAAATAAATAGCAATTTTAAATGCTGTAAGAACAAGGGTTTTAATAACTTTTGCTTCATTGTCTGCAGCTCGATTATACATCCTAGTTGCTCGGAGCGTATTTCTGAGATCTTGAAGTTGGGAGGGTATAGGATTTTATGATCTGAAAAGTGTCAGTCTGGCTTTAATGAGGAAGAGAACCGAATAGCTAATAGTCTGGCATTTGAAGATGAAGTCTCAGAAGCAGAGAAAAAGTTTTCGTCATCCCTAGAAAATTTAAATGGGAAAAATGAGGAACTTGCTAATGAAGTTTCCGAGTTGAAAATAAAAGAAAGTGAAATGCTCTTGCAAATGAAGTCTTTAGAGCAAAATCGATTGGATCTTTCTTGCAAGTTGAATGAATTAACCACACTGAATAAGGATTTAATTGTAACCATAAATACACTTGAAAGGGAGGAGGCAGCATGTAAGTCACAAATTAATTCATTAAACAAGGATGTTTCTGATTATCTGTCTTTGAATAGAGAAATGATATGCTCCATAAGGGTTTTGCAAACTGAAAAAGAAAACCTACTGTTAGTACAAAGTCAAAAAAGCTTTATTGTATAAAGAATCATCACATTCCTATTTACAAAGCCACAAAACAAAAACAGAGATTTTTTTAAAATGTGTTTGGTGCGCCCCAAACCAAGACCAAAAAAAAAAAGGAATAAGAATAACATGAGTGCGACAACCAAGGAATATCTACACTATATTTTAAGTTAAATGGTCATCATATTATACAATACAAATCTCAGCCGTTGACCAGCTTCTCAACCATTATGGTATCGTTAGGTAAATTGGTATACTCCATAATATTGCAATCCTAAATAATATAAACAAAGCAAACTTAATTAGTCTATAGTTTTCTAAAAATTCAACATGTTCGTCAGGTATTAAAATCATATTAGGTAAAACGAGGAACGCTGAAATAAGGAACATATCAATGTAGGTACACTAGAAAGTATCGCGGAAAAATTCTTCTACGGTATAATAATCCTTAGAAACTAGGAGAGCCTTTACCTCTCTTCGAAATATTTTCAGATTTTGAATTTTTCTAATTTTTAGCGGAAGATGATTAAATATTTTTTTACCGTTGTAGAATATTGAATTTTTACTGTTACAGCTTAATCGCCCAGCAAACGAACAACAAGTAACTAAAACATAGGTTTCTCAAATAAACCCCCAAACAGTCATTATGGAAATAGTTCATCCCAGCTAGATCCGCCAACTTCAACTTCATCCAACCAAAGAGGCAAAATTCTATTCCTATGTGACCAACGTGATAGGGCTCTGTACAACAAAATGCAGTATAGTTCATTACTTAAAGACTATAATCTGCAGTGTCTCATTAAACCTGGGGGCACCTATCTAAATGTGTTGGGATCCGCAGAGTCTTTAGTCAAAGATTTTGGGTTGGATGACTATGTCATTGTGATGGGAGGTACAAATGATTTTCAAAATAATAGCATTCCAAAAATCAAGGACCAATGGAATGTACTAAAATGCTGTACCCAAACTAATTTTATATTTATTTCGACACCCACTTTTAGTAATGCTAAGTATTTTAAGTATAATCTTAGGGTTCTTAGATTTAATTCGATGTTAAATAGGTTATTGGTTCGTGTTAATAGTGTCTCGGAGTCCTCCTTTGTATTTTTGAACACTGTAGGGATGTTAAATGGGTCGATGAGGTGTTCGGATATTGTAAGACGAATCTCTGACCAGCTAACATCTAGAGTAAACTCTCAAACACTTATATTTATTAAGCCTTTAGATAGTTTAGATACACTAAATATTGAATCTTGCCCTTCCAGGGATGATACCAATAATAAAAGTAGTTTTACTTTTGGATTGGCCGAGACACTTGCCGAGCCTTGCGGGACAGTGCTTGCAGCCTCGCTGAGAGTTTTTTTTTATCTCAAGGAATAATTCTAAACAAAATAACATAGAACCTGTTGATGTCCGGTCGAATCTAAGAATCTTATCATTGAATGTATGTAGTGTTAGGAACAAGACAACGGAATTCTCAGTGTTTCTTCGTGATTCCTTGGACAATCCTGAAATTGTATGTCTGACTGAGCATCATCTTACTCCTGCGGAAACTTTGTTTTGGATGGATATGCTGTTATTTCTTGCTTTAGTAGAGTTAATTTTAAGTGCCGGTGGCTCTGTAATATTGGCTAGGGAAGAATTAGTGTGCTCAAAGTTTGATAAATTTGATTATTTGGGCCAGGAGAGGGATTTTGAAATCGTCTGTGAGTTTTTGCGAGCTTGCAACTTATATCTTATAAACATCTATAGGTCCCCCTCAGGAAGTACAGACCTATTTTTTGACAGGTTGTTTGAGGTTCTAAACTTGCTACCCAAGAAATGTAAAGTTGTGTTGGTGGGAGATTTTAAACACAGTGCCACAGCTATTGATTACTTCTGCTCAAACTTTGCTAAGGATAGGGTAAATTTAGATTGTCTTCACACTGGACTGAGTGACCATCAAGCTTTGCTGGCTACAATACCTTTAGTTGAGGCATCGGCAGCTCCGGTTTCTAAGTTTTTGAATGTCAGAAACTTTTCGGGGAGAAACATTAGAAGGTTTTCAGACGGCTTGGGGTCGTGCTCCTGGAACGATGTAACTAACAGTGCTGCACCCTTTAAAGAAAAATTTAAACTTTTCTATGACAGAATAACTCATCATTTCAAATTGGCTTTTCCATACAAAAGAGATTCCAGATGATTCAGTTTGGGAATTCATTTCAGTCATTGGTGATTGGGAGTTTGTAGGAAAAATGCATGCCTCTTTGTGTGCTGTCTCTTGTGGAGAGGCAGAAGTAACGTCGTTCAATTAATAAGCATTCAATCATCGAATTCTGGGCAGCAATGATCTTATTAACGACGGGGTGATTCACTGTGGACACCGGACCAATTGTGACTAGATTTGTGTGTCAAAGGTCAGTAGGTTTCCTCCTAATACATGAAAGACAGGGTCTATTTCTATCGACTGAGTCTTGGGATTCAGCAAACAGAATCACAAAGCCCTCTTTAGTAAAGTTTTGACCGTATGTTGCACTCAAGTTTCGCAAATTCCATGATTGTGATCTTCTTCCTTAGTGTGAGTTTCTAATCGTGCTAGTGCGCTGAGCACTCTCGCACTGTCTTGGTCCATGTGTTGTTTCGTAATTGATCATGTGTCGACTTGGTTCCTGGGATGTTATTGGATTGTCTTCGTAGGTGTTGAATCCTTGGTGCCGGTTAGTGAAGGAGCGAGTGTTGTTTGTTTTGCGATTTTGAGCTGACAAGAGAATAACTGTAGACACCTAGGCGAGGCTGATCGCTTTGGATTATGCAGATTTCTCCGCAAGTCCAAAACGATCACCCCAGGAAAGAACTGCACGTGATACGCAGGGTGTTACCCCCTGACTCTACTTCTACGCATGGAGCCCATACGGCGAGCTACCCCGTGCAGTCCCTTAATGCCTGTACACCCCCGTTTTTAGGCGGGAACCCGGCCTAGGGCATCAGCGATGCTCTCGTCCCCAGCTGTTTTTCAATCATTCTAGTTTTGTTAGTGATTTATGTGATTTAGAATTTTTGAAAAATTTGATTTAAAATTTTGAAAATTTTTAGAGTTTGAGATTTTGATTTTTCGAAAAAGAACGAACCTTTTAGAAATTTTGAAAATTTTTGAGTTTTTGAAACTTTTTGGAAAAATTTTGAAGATAGAATGAGTTTTATATTATTTTTTTGGGTTTTTTCATTTTTTCTTTGTGTAATGTGAATGTGATTTAGTGCTCTGGTGGGAGTAGTAAGCTTTTATGTACTGTTCTGTTTGGATGTGCTACTCTGCTGAATAGTGTTCGTATGATTGGGTTTGTGTGGTTGCGAACTTGTTCTAAGAATATTGTGTGTTTGCCTGCCAGATATGTGTTTATTGTGTCTACTTTGAGGTCGTTGTGAATGTCTGCATTGCGAACGTACCAAGGTGCGTTCACAATTTGTCTGAGTGTTTTGTTTTGGAATGTTTGAAGTTTTTTCTTGTTTGTTTTGCATGCATGTGTGTATGGCTCCATATAGAATTTTGGGCTTTATTATCTGATTATAGAGTTGTTCTTTAGTGACATTTTACTATTTCTGTTAATTAATGGATAGAAAGCTTGTTTGGCTGCAATGCCTTCGTTTACTTTTGCTTGAATGTGCTTTTGAAAAGTGAGTTTGCTATCTAGGGTTACCCCTAGATATTTAAGAGAGTTTGACCATCTTATTACTGAGTTTTCGAGATTTAAATTTGGAATAGGTTTATTACGTTTAGTTGTTATGAGCAAGGCCTGTGTTTTTTCTTCATTAATTTTAATATTCCAAGTTTCTGCCCATTCGTATATGGAGTCTAAGTGTTGTTGTATGTGATTTTTGAGTCTTGTGTGATTGTTGTTTATTGAGAATATGCATGTGTCGTCTGCGTATATGGAGAGTTTAGTGTTTGGGTGTCTAGGTATGTCTGTTGTGTATAATGTGTATAGAGTAGGCGACAGAGGAGAGCCTTGGGGGACTCCTGCCTCTATGCGTCTTGTGGTGGATAGTGCTGTGTTTATTTGTGTAGTGAAGGATCTGTGTTTGAGGAATGAGGCTATGAGTTGAGTTAGTGGAGGTGGAAGATTGTGTAGTCTGTCTAGTTTGTGTATGAGTCCTTCATGCCACACTTTGTCAAAGGCTTTTTCGACGTCAAGGACTACAACTCCGGTCGATGCCCGTCTTTGCAGTCCTCTAGTCGCCTCCTCAACAAGCCTGGCAAGTTGGAGCTCGGTGTTGTGTTGTTTTCTGAACCCAAACTGTTCGTCTGGGATCAGATTGTTTTGTGATATGTGTGAGTTTAATCTCTCCAACATAACCTTCTCCGTCAGCTTGCTCAGCGATGAGAGCAAGCTGATAGGTCGCCAGTTTTGAGGAAAGATCAAGTTTTTGTGAGGTTTAGGGATTAGTATTATTTTTGCTTTTTTCCAAGATTTTGGAAAGTGCTTTAGTGATAGTATTGTGTTTATTATGTAAGTGAATTTGAGTATGGCTGTTTGTGGTAAGTTTTTTAGTGCTCTGTTGGGTATGTTGTCGTAGCCGGGTGCTTTTTTCGGGTTTAATTGCGCAATAATTTGCGCAATTTCTGCGGTGTTAGTTGGTCGTGTTTCGTCGTCTTGGTGTTCGTTTTCGTAAGTTAGTATTTCTCTGTAGTTTCTCTCTATGGTTGCCTCGTGATCTATATCCTGGTCCCCATGATATATTCTGTGTAATGTTTTGTTGAGTGGGTGTGTCTGTGTTGGTGATTTGCGGCACATTAAAATGGTTCGACATGTTCTTCATCTCTGAAGAAAGTTCATTAATTTTTGCTATAAGTTGTGCAATTTGAGCACTCTGCTCATGAATTAGTTTGTGACTTTTATCCGAGTCTTGTCTTAATTTTATGATAGTTTTTCTAAGCTCGAGGTTTTCCGCCTCAAGCTTTTTAATAAGAGACGACTCCATTTTAATGTGTGTTTTATGTTGTGTTATTGTGTTTGACGTGTGTTTTAACTTACTTGTATGCACTTTGGTAACTGGAGATTTATCACGTTCTTTTCTCACCGCTCCGGTCATCGCCTCTTCCGGCGGAATTTTCGTTGTGCCCTGCCGCCTGAATTTTCTGCTTCCTTCGTTTTGTTGTGGTGGGTTGTTCTCCTGCTGTGTTCACAAAGTGACGAGATACATGCACTCTAAGTACGATCGTGCCGTCACTCTGTGTTGCGCTTGTTGCGTTAACGTCAAACGATTTTATACGCCAGCGTGAGCCAACGTTAAACGATTTTTGGTCGCATACACTACACTGAAAAGTATAGTGCTGCTTTGTGTGTCGTTAGCGTATTTTACCTCACTTCACTTTTTGACTGTTTTCGCAGAGCGGATTGGTAAACGTGTTGCCAGCGCGGCCGAAGCAACAGAACTACTGATAATCAATTAATAATTATAATAAGGATTGTGATCTTGCCAATCATTTGCCTATTAATGTCATATTTTTTAGCTGTAAGCTTCTTTAGTAAGGGGGGAAGCCCTGAATATCAGCACCCCCCACCAGTATGCGTCGATTTTGTTGAGTTGACTGTTATTGTTCCTTCTGCCTGACCTAACTCTTGGCTCTCTTGACGGATTTTCCTGACATTTTGCTCCGCTGTCCATCATCTGATGAAGACTTGAATATCTGACGTTCTCCTTTTCCAGAACGTCAATACTAACAATCAAATTTTTATTGATAGCCGATAGTTCCTTGATTTGCCTATTGAGATTCTCCTCCAGTTCCTGGCAGGCTGTAAGGTTTATTTTCAGCTCAATCTCCTTATCTCTTAAGTTCCTTTATATCATCCTGCAATGTCTCAAGCTGTTTCTTCTGTTAATCGATCTGAGATATAAATTTTTTCTCTGCGTCGTAAATGTCGTCAAATGCCATACTATTTCTCTTAAGGCGGTCAATGTGCCTATCCTTTGCATCCATATTGTTTTGTTGGAGATAAAGTATCCTTTCAGATATGATGTTAATGAGGTCCTATTAAAACAGATTCCAGGGTATCCAAAAGCCAAGACTATATCTGAGCACAAAAAGAGCGAAATCTCACTCGTTGATAATTATAGGCCCATGGCATTCGTCAGTTTTTGAGAGGTCCTCTGCGACTAGATTGACGGATGCCTTGGAATCCTTTAAAATCCTAACTAGTAGGCAATTCGGTTTCACCTCTAATCGTTAGACTGTCGATAGAGGTCCATCATTGCACTCATCAGTTTTTTATAAAGTTTTTCGGTTGTAAAATACCTCTAATCATTCGACTGTCGATGCAATCCTGTCAATATACTAGAAAATATCAAATAATTTGAATATCAAATTAAAAACTATATGTATATTTTATGACTTACTATTAATTAACCCATGAAATAGTTTTAAATAAACTTCATCATTATGGCATAAGAGTACCTACAGATATTTTCTTCTAGGGTTTCCTCTATATCGTGCTGGTTATTCTATGCACCTGGTCTTATCGTAGACTGGTTGTTTCTAAATCCAGATTCGCGGTCAAGGATTAATAATTTTTTTCTTAGTTATGGGTTTTATTCTTTAGATAAGAAGCTTCTCGAATACTTTCGATATGATGTGTAATAATGAGATAAGTCCGTACGATTTTGATTCGTTGGGTGGTTTACCATTTTAGCCTCTGCCATTTTCCAGATGCTGGGAGCATCGTCAGTCTGAGGGCTGCATTTATCAGATATA